>PVIU01000890.1:0-256494 GCA_004026605.1 Ondatra zibethicus
TTTGTGTGGCTATATTTATTCTAAAGTTTTGGGCAGGCCTGTAACTTTTCCTTCCTCGCTGAAACATTTAGGAGAATTTATGATAAGGAAAGGAGGCAATATGGATTCCACAGTCTCTCTCCAGTGTGTGCAGAGTTCTCAGGGCATTAGATGTGTCCGTTGGCCCCTTCTGCTATGTAGAGGGACAGATGTGTGCCACCAGGCCTGAAATGTTTTTCCAGTTTACTTTCCCTCTTATAAAATGAGGTGGTATCACACACATTTAATCCCAACACTCAGGATGCAGAGGTAGGCAGATTTCTGTGAGTTCGAGGCCAGCCTGGTCTACAAAGTGAGTTCCAGGACAGCCAAGGCTACAGAGAGAAACCTTGTCTCCCCCCCCCCAAAAAAAAAACTGAAATAAATAAATAAATATATGATAGATAGATAAAACTAATGCATAATTGCTCTAGGAAAATATTACAAACACAGAAAAGGAAAACAAGAATAATTGCTAATAATTTCTTTACTACTAAAACTTCTCATTTTATGATTTTTAAATAAAAATACTCTCATGTTAATGTATCTTGCTTTACCTATTAATAATAATAAATGCCTATTAAGAGTTTACTATGAGCTAGGTGCCATACCAAGTACATTAATTATATTAACACACTTGATCCTCACAAAAATTCTATAAGGTAGGTCCTGTATTCATTTCTAATTTATAGTCAAATGGAACTATAAATTAGAAGAGTGGTTCTCAACCTTCCTAAGGCTGCAGCTCTTTATTACAGAAAATTATTTTATTGCTATATTATAACTGTAATTTTGCTACTGCTAAGAATCATAATTAAATATCTCATATGCAGGATATCTAATATGCGACCCCTGTGAAAGAGCCGGTCCATCCCCAAGGGGTTGCGACCCACAGGTTGAGAACCACTGCCTTAGAGACTTACAATGTTACGCCCATTCATGACTGTTAAATTAATAAACATAACAACATTTTTGGAAACCTAGGACAACCGTGAGCTCCAGTTTGGAGATATTTTAGTAATGTAAGATATGGTATGCTTCTAGTACTTTCTCCACAAAGCCTTGGTTGCAACACTGATGGCTTTAGTATGGGCCATAAAAATAACTGTGGTGTCTCTTATCGGCTGGCAGGACCACTGCTGTGGTGTAAATGGCCCATCAGACTGGCAGAAATACACCTCTGCCTTCCGGATGGAGAATAACGATGCCGACTATCCTTGGCCCCGGCAGTGCTGTGTCCTGAACACACTTAAACAGCCTCTCAACCTGGACGCTTGCAAACTCGGGGTGCTCGGTTACTACCACCGTCAGGTGAGTCCCCTCTCCTCCAAAGACCTACCAGGAAGTGCTTCTGCTCTTCATGAGGAGAATAACAGTCAGCCATGGGTAATGTCCGCGTGGAAGTCTACGTGTTTCCCCTACACCTCGCATTATCTGTTTTCTTCTCTGTGAGTGCTCATTTAGAATTGTTGCGATTTTAATTTTACTAAAATTACTGCAACATGAGGATTTCCGAAGCACAAACCAACTTGGTGTCAATAAAGACAACCTGTGTAATGTTTGCAACCGGGTTTTCTTTTTTTTGAGAAATGTTTGCATTAGACAAAGGCTTGCAAAATGGAAACTGGAAAGGTTGACATACAGAAAGAATATTATTCAGTTCCAAAACAACAGCACCTGCCGAGGTCAGAGGTGATGAAGGGGGTGTTCAGCAGGATTAGATTGGTGAGTTGGGCGGAAGATGATTGATATGCATATGAGTTTTATCAAAGTGCTTCTGCCTGGCGAAAGTGACCTGAGGACGATCACGAAACACTTATTGACATCTTCCTGAATGCCTGATGTTGTGTCATGTGCCACACACAGACTATGATGCCTGGGGTGCTCAAAAGCTGCTCCTGGCTGTGCTCTGTAGTCTACACAAGAGGAATGGAGCTGGAGATACCAATCGGACCTTGCCCGTGCTCACACAGTTAGTGTTTGGCAGTCAGGTTTCAACTGCGAGCCACATAGCTTGAAAGCACAGATGCCGCATCAGTAAAAGGCTTGGAAATAGTCCCCCAAAGCTTGTTGAGCGCTCTCAGACCCTGTAACCAACATCTGCTGACACAGCACACTGAAGCCCTCTGCCCTGCTTTGGCAGTGGTCACTGGGAGGAAGCGCAGCAGTAGGTCAATCTGTCAAATAATTGAGACGCATCAGGCTTTTCCGCACAGAAGTAAATGCCACAAAGCATACATTTGGAGTGAGAGATGCCTGGCAGGGTGCCTGGACTAGAACTGGATGCGTCCATTCACAAAGGACAGGGGAGTGATATGGATGATTTCCTGGCGGTGTCCATAGCAACCCTCACTGGGCTTCAGAGCAACCTTGTTATGGCATTGTTTTAGCCACTTATATTTGGGCTATAATAAAAATTAAATTTATTGCTTAAAATCAGCATAAACTGCAACTATCACTTAAACCACTCATAAAATGTTTTCAGCATGTCCACATTAGAAGTGGCTCATGCAAACCAGCCTTTACTGAATTACAGTCACGTACAAACAGTGTCCTCTCTCTAAAAGGGACAAAGGGGCATCCACCTTCCAGTTAGAGCATAGCCTTGTCTTCCCCCTATAATACATAGCACTCCAGCAATGGAAATCAACTAAAACCACTTACTCAAGCTTAAAGAGGCCAGTTTGAAGGGGAAACACAAATTAACTCTTTTTCTTTTGACTGTTTTGGGACCTCCAGACCCATCTTGACACCTTCCTTTGACCGTATCTGCCTTTAGTGTCTCCGTCTCCGTCTCCACTCCAGTCAGCTGAACCACAAGCTAAACCATCGCCACTTCGCCCCACTCTTCAACCAGGTTCCCAGGCTCTGACATTTCTTCCTCTGTTCCTTTTCCCCTTTGCCTCTACTTCCTCCATCTCACTCATTCTTCGCCCTGACCATAAGCAGATCTATCTGTCTGACTCTCCCTATCTTGGTTCCCCAGATTCCCACATATCCCCACTTTATGACATACAGGTGCTGCTAATTCCACTCCAACAATCCTTTGCTATACAAGGAAACAATCCACCCGAAACCTACTATAATTTGCCATTGTTTTTGCATTTACCTTGTCCACAAAATTCTATGAGCTGCCTTAAGAGCTGTATTACTTAGTCCTATATCTTCAGCACTTGGCATAGTGCTTGGCATAAGGCAGAAACTCAATAAATGTTTGGTGGGTACATAAGTGAGTGAAGGACTGGATGTTTCCCCTTTCGTAACCGTATTGAAGCTTTGCAACATTTACAATGCACCAAGGTGTTGCTGTAGCTATAAACACTAACAGAACTAGAAAGTCAGCCTAAGTATAATAATGAGGGAAATCAACCAGAATTACACAAAGCAGGTCAAATACACACACACACACACACACTTGGGCTTCTTCAGCCTTGAAAATGCTACATGCAAATCTTGATGACTTTACCTCAAGAATATTAAAACATACTAAGAGAGTACAGTCCCAGTTAAATGATTAGCCTCCTGAAACCTCACTAATGAGATGGATTTTGGCTCACTAATTATGGATTTTGGCTGTGAGTTCCACAAAGACATGAGTCCTTTCTGTCTTGCTCCAACTAAGTGCCCAACTCAGGACCCAGGACCTGGCATAATCTGGCTTTTACATTAGATATTTACATATTAGATTAATGATTACCTCCCAAGCTTTTCAAGAGAATGAGAGTGTCCTGTGTTTTCCAACTGGAGACTGTACTCATTACTTAATATCCTTTCATTAAGTCTGTTTCTTGTTTGTTCTTTCATTCATTCATTCATTTATTTAAGATAGGATGTCATTCTGTAGCTCAGGCTGACCTTGAATTTATAATCCTCTTGCCTAAGCTTCCTGAATGCTGGAATTACACACTCTCATTCTGTAAATTATTATTAGGCCCCTACTAGATCCCAGGCACTCATTCTAGGTTCTCGAAGGCAACAATTAACCCGATAAAAACCTCCGCCTTTGTGGAGGCCGCAATCTATTGTAGATGACAAATGAGGAGCACGCTGCACACAAGCATGCAGGTTCCAGGCAGTGGTGGTGCCAGAAGAGGACATAAAGCCGTATTGGTAAATGGAATGAGAATGGCCGCTTTCTCTGTGGCTGTCCAGAAAGCCTTTGTCGAGGTGACATCTTAGAGCCCTGAGTTATGTGGGGAGAGGGGGAGCTGGAGTGTTAAGGGAACACTTCTCGGCCCATGCAAATCCTGGAACATTCTTAGCACCTTGGAGGAGCATCAAGAAGACAAGCCTTCCACAGCCAGAACGGTTGTGAGATGTCTAGGGATGGGTAAACCTCAATCTAGTGAGTGGACTCAGGTGCGCTAGGCCCTGGCCCCTGATGAGCTGAATCAGTACCACAGGAGGAAGCCCATGCATGCTCTTCTTGGAGGGGGACTTAGCCCTCAAGTGAGGCCCTGGAGGGGCCTGAGCGGTACGAGGAAAAAGACTCGGGAGTGCTTGCATTTGTGATACTTTTAAATAGACCCTAAAGGATTTGCTTAAGGTTGAATGTTGGATAAAGAAATTAAAGAAAATTCCAGGAGTTTTTGTTCGGGCATCTTGAAATGTAATGAAGTCAAGAGGGAACTATTGAAGTATCAGGGTAGAAAACAGCATGCATGTGGCTTGAGGAAGGGGAACACTGAGTCATGGAACATGAAGTACACAGCTGTAGCTGCTGGGTAGAACATGATTCATAAAAACCCAGAGACAGATATTGGGGTTCAACCTGAAGGTCAGAAAAGCAAAACAGCCAGCCACTGGCTCTTACCTCTACCTCAGTCTGAAATGGCGATCCTGCCTCCAGGAATCTGAGAATGAGACTGTGTGTGAGAGCTGTCTCCTCCCATCTTATGTCCCTCCCTAGGGCTAGGATTAAAGGTGTGCACCACTACCACCAGTTTCTATGGCAATAGTGTGGCTACTGGGATTAAAGGTGTGTGTCACCACTATGTGGTCTATAAGGCTGACCAGTGGGGCTGTTTTACTCTCTGTTCTTCAGGCAAGCTTTATTTTTTAAAAAAAATGAAATATCACTACAACTGGGTGTGGCGTAAACCTCATGGCCAACCTAGAATAGTTGCTGAAACTTGCGGACAAATCCAGCACACTTGCCTCTGGACCTATCAGGGCATGGAATCTGCCTGGCATGATTTCCTGCATGATCCCTGTGATCCCTAAGGTTATGGTAAAGTCCCTCAGATGGCTACTTAGATGGTTGACAGCTGTTAATCTGACAGCATCAGTTCTTATCTCTGCTCTAGGCTCCCCACATTAATGTAGCTCATGCCATCTTCCCAGGGCTGCTATGAACTGATCTCTGGACCATTAGATCGGCATGCCTGGGGAGTTGCCTGGTTTGGATTTGCCATCCTCTGCTGGACTGTGAGTATCCTCAGCACATTTTTTTAAAAATATATTTCAGAAACGGGTAATAATGAGAGACCTTGAGATGATCCCTGGTTATATCAACTAACCTAAAAAGTCTGGAAGCCAAGTATTGCTGCTAAGGAAGTCAGGAGACTTCGGGCACCAGACCAATGACAATGGGGGGATGTCAACCTCCCTCCTAGGGAAAGGATGTGCCTACTGTGTAAGGATGCCCCAGATGGACCCAGCTAGGCTTCATAGTGACCTCCAGCTTTGCTCCACACTGTGCAATTCATCACAACCAGACTTCAAGGCCCACCCGTCACCTCTCTGGACAGCTCCAGAGGCCCGACATCAGCTCTCTAGCTCTTTCGACAGACAGTCTGGTCACTTCCTGCTGCGTCTCTGTGAGGTCAGAGTGAGGTCAGAGCTCTGGCTCCCAGCCCTGAGTGCACACTGGAACCTCCTAGACAAGGCAGAGCTGGTGTGCACCCCTCTGTGGCTTCTCGGTGGATCCTATGGCTGGGCCTGGGAACTTTGTTTTATTTTGCTTGTGTTTGTGTCTTGATTTGGTAATTTTTTCCTAGATGATTGTAAATTTCTGTCACAGCCAAGAACCATGACATTTAGGAAACAATCGCAGACTTTGATTACTATTGAACACCTTGAGATATGTTGAAGAATTAAAAAAAAAAGCTATTTTTCTATGTGACCAGTGTCTACTGACATTTACTTCCACTAAGTATAGCGACTGGAAAAAATTAAATAGTTATTAATTTGTTTTAAAATAAGATAATAAGCCAATTACAAGTTCATATAACAACATAATCCTAAATTAGGAATTATAGAAAAATAATAACTATTTTGCAAAATGAAAAATTCATGAAGTATTGCATGTTCCTCCAATCCTGTTGAGGTCTGGCTTCCTAAAAGATGCTGAGTCTGTCACAGGTGCTCCTCCATTCCGTCTATGCTAACATTCACAGCACTGAAGGGCTGGAAGAAAGTAGGTCCTTCATTTGACAGTGTGCAGTTAAAAACAGAAATATTCTGGCAATCTTACTGAAGGTGAATATCCTATTGCTTTGAAACTATGTGCCCTCTCTATAAGCTTCTTCGAGATAAACTGCAGTATGGAGTCTGAAACTAGATTAATGAAGAACTCTTTGTACTATTTGCATAATCTCCGATCTGTACCTAAGCCTATAACGTCACGAACTGGCTGTTTGGGGAAATGCAGCTTCACTGTATTTCATAGCACTTGCTGGTGTTTGTTGATTTCTTTATGTTACACTAGAAGATCACATTCATTAATATTGCCACACTGGAAAAGATCTCAAATAGGATACTACCGAATCCATGGGAGCATGACAATTCTCCAGAGATCTGATTTTTGCTTGAAAACTCAAATTCATTATTGGCATCATACATTGTCAAGTATTTTCTTTGCTGTAAATTTTGAAGAAAATATCTGCCCAAATATCCAAGCTTAAATAACTGTAGCTTCTTTTATTATTAATAAAGTTATTAATTATTAATAAAGTTATTTATTATTAATAAAGTTAATATTTCAAGAAAAAAGTTAAGTCAGTGCATAACCGATCACCTAAGTCCTTTCCTTCTGCACAATTATATTTCAATATGCCATGGGATTTAGAGCATTTTTATTATATAGAATATTAAAAAGATATGTAAATCAAAGGTCAAAGTACTATGTGAGCTTTGGTAGCTCCATGGAGGACCATCCCAGATAAACTTCCTGCTTCCTCCTTTCCCCCAACTGTATAAAGTGCAGAACACGCTGAGGACTGAAGCAGTTCAAGGCCTCTGCCTGGATTTCCCCTGAGGCTTGGCAGTCTGACCTTATGCTGATTTTGCACCACCAGTGCCCATGGAAAGACACAGAAAAGGCAAATGAAGCGCTTTTACTTAACTATTCTTGACCCCTCTGGCTCCTGAATGGTGTTTGTGTATTGTGCTTTGGAAAGGGCTGAGTGAGAGGGTATAGAATGAGGGAGGCGAGAGAAAGCCGCTCCTTCAGGAAGTGCTCTATGGTCACTCTAAGAGTTCATCTCTGTACCAGTGACATAGTCGATGCTGCTGGAGGCAGAGAAGCAGCTGTCCTTTGTTCCCCAGTACCTAGCATAACAGAGTAAAGGCTCTGTGATTTCTTGAATCAATTTTTTTCTTTTTGGTTTTTCGAGACATGGTTTCTCTGTAGCTTTGGAGCCTGTCCTGGAACTAGCTCTTGTAGACCAGGCTGGTCTCGAACTCACAAAGATCCGCCTGCCTCTACCTCCAGAGTGCTGGGATTAAAGGCGTGTGCTACCCCTGCCCAGTTTATTGAATGGTTTAAATGAAAATAGGGAAGTGTCTGTTTGTGCTGTGCTACCAGGAACTGGAGGACATGTAAAGGCTTCAGAGGGTTATGGGGTTACTAACTGTACACATGTATCAAATTCTCAATTATAAATACCATTAATCTCCTGAAAATCAGTAGCAGGGGATAAGAATTAGAGGTATTGAGGGTCTGCTATGGATGAGACATCATGCCAACTAGTCTTCATATGAGACCCCCTCAAGAACAGCAGTCGGTCTGCCCAACAAGGAACCACACTTGAGAAGAACTCCTAGGCATAGCCAGTTCACTTCTGCTCACAGAGGGCTTTCCAGTTCTCAGCCTGTGGGTAGAGATCCCTTTGTAGGTCACATATCAGATATATCCTGCCTATCAGATAGGTCGCACATCAGAGATATTTACGTTATGATTCATAACACAGCAAAAATACAGTCACGAAGTAGCAACAAGACAATTTCATGGCTGGGGGGCCAGCACAGCCTGAGGAGCTGTACTAAAGGGCTGCAGCAGCAGGAAGGCTGAGAAGCACTGCTCTAAGGCCTGTTGGGCTCATGTCTTTGGGTTCGTTACTTCGCTGTGCTTTCAAATCCTTCAGAGAAGTTTGAAAGCAGATGGGCCTGGTGCATACAAGTCATAATCAACATTAGACCCAGTTATAACTTCATTGTCTCGCTCACAGCTCTAGATCTGAGGTAGAGAGAGAAGTTTATTTTACAGAGACTGGGGCTCAAGAAAGCAAAATGGCATGGCAGGACCCAAGGAGTAGATGGCAGATCGGTAGCAGCCTGGACATTCCAACTGAGTGACAGGGCTTAGGTTCTGCGGTATTCTTCAGAGGCAGTCATTCAGAGTGGCAGGACTTTTAGAAGGAGAACGTGACCCAAATGGCTGGAGATCTAGTTCTGTTGGGGGAGCACCTCCCTAGCATGCCCAAAATCCCAAATTACATCCCAGCACAAGTAGACCAAGGATGCTTGCCATGCCTATAATTCTATTACTTGGAAACGGAAAGCAGAAGGGTCCAAAGTTCAAGGGCATCCTCCGCTATATAGCAAGTTCAGGGCCAGCCTAGGCTATGTGAGACCCTATTTCGAAAAATAAACAGATAAATAAAAATCAAAAAGATAATCCATGCAGTTTCTAACGAAACGTGAACGCTGGAGTACTTAGCTTTGATAACAGGAAGGAAGGGTTTTCCCAAGGTTGCGTCAGAACAGAACTGAGAGGAGCACTTAAGAACTCAGAGAGACTACACAGGAAGTGGTGGGCATATGGGGAATGGAGAAATTGCTCTGAGCAGCCGATTATAAGCAATGCTCTTATATGGGATGGACACAGCAGCAGCTGGCCCTTGAATTACCACTGGAGACTCCGTGTCACCTAAGTCCAAACAAAAGGAATGTCATCATTTTATATTAAAGTTGATGTTTTTAAGATCCTGTCTTAATTATTTGTTTTCCTTTTTCCCATTTTAATTCTAGTTTTGGGTTCTCCTGGGTACCATGTTCTACTGGAGCAGAATTGAGTACTAAGCACACAGTGTCTCCGACATACCTCCCTCCTCGGGTGACTCTGGACGTGGTGCTGGAACCTGCTATTTCGTCACATGCTCTCTGTGTGCTTGCCACAGTGACGTATGCTTCTCTCACTCAAATGCCAGTTCAGGTGGAATGGGCTCCCTTTAGGCTCTCAGGCTGCTGCGCTCCTCAACAGAAATGTTTCTCATCCTTGCCTAACACTCTACAACATATTTATGGACTGTGAGACAGAACATTTGGAGTGAGATAACTCCATCCCTGTTTATGTTTACTGTGGGGACACCATGACATTCACAGGAACCTGCCTCACCACTGCAAGCTCTGTCTGTATTTAATAGCAAATTCGAGCAACACTGAGCCCATTATCTCTTACTATTTTCTTCGGCCTTGCAAGACGTGCTTGTCACTGTGTAGACCGGGCGAGGGGAGGAGGGGAGATTGCAGAACTCTGTTCTGGTTCGGCGATAAATTCTGTCTACACTGGCGGCACTCCTGACACACCCGCTACCTTTGGATACTTTTTATTCTCCAGGACAGTCCTTGATTTGCATTTAATAAGCATTCAGACTTCCTCTCCTGCCCTGCAGAGTGACATGCATTTAGCAACTTCATTCTCGGTTAATTGAAAGTACATAATCTTTAGGGACATTGACACTCCCCATTTTACATTAGCTCAAAGGTTTTAACGTGGCAGTCCAAGCCAGCTATAAGAACTGGTGATTGAAAGGGACTTTTGTTTGCTGTCAAAATAGTTTGGTCCTGAAGGAAGTCCTGACAACTCACCATTGTTTGTTTATCTATCAATTAAGAAGCCCATAAAATATGTTTACTTTCTTTGATTCCAACTGGTACTGCATGAGTCTAACAAAAAGGGGTTTCCAAAAGAAGAGACCCAACTGTGGGGGTTAAAGTGTGGAAGAAGTGGGAGACACACACCTGTGGGTTCCTGCTAACTGGTGTACTGTCCACATGGACAGGAAATGGCTAGAATTCTCTCTCCTTTTTCTTTTCCCTCTTGACACATTGTGCTGTGGAATAATGCTCCTGTACACTGTAAAGATTTGTTACTTGTATTAGTTTAATAAAACACTGATTGGTCAGTAGCCAGGCAGGAAGTATAGACAGGGTGACCAGACTAGGAGAATTCTGGGAAGAGGAAAGGCAGAGAAATGCAGTCACCAGCCAGACTGAGAAGCAGGATGAGAATGCCGCACTATGTTTATGTTTAGCCATGTGGCTAAACACAGACAAGAAGTATGGGTTAATTAAAGTTGTAAGAGCTAGTTAATAATAAGCCTGAGCTAGCAGGCCAAACAGTTTATAATTAATATAAGCTTTTGTGAGTTTATTTGGGACTGAACGCTGCAAAACTGGGCACGACAGAAACTTTTGTCTACAACATTGTCCTTTGAAGCTATTGCTCCACTATACTTGGAAGCAATGTGTGATGCCAACAGCTCAACTGTGTTCCTTATGCATACCCATCACTTAGAAACAGTCAGCCTAGGCATGAAGATCCTGCCTCCCCAGCTCCCTGTGGCTAGGCAGAACACTGGAGAGGAAGAGCAGTCAGAGGAGAGAAGTGGACTCCCTTGCAGCAGAAGCCCACTTTGATCCCCAGCACAGCCTGCCTCCAACCTTCCACCTGGCTTTGTCTCTTCTGAAGAAGGCATCACTTTGTGCAGGCTCAGTGAGCACTCTACCCACCAAGCTGTACCCCTACCTCCTGGTGCCCTTTGCTTTCCACCATTACCTAGGTTTTCCACTGGGCGCCATTGGCTGAGTGATTCCCACCCAACCTTACCTCTGCCTTCCCTTCCAGAGATTTATGCTTCAAAATGCTTTCCGCTATAAAACTTTGTGACTGGATCTTAGTCTCAAAAGCACTGTATAGAAAGTTCCATTACCCACAGGAACAGGCTTTGCTCCTCCCCAAACCAAGGAAGGATGGTGAGCCCAGCCACCCCAGTGACAGAGAGCAGTGCATAAGAAGGGCAAGCCTTCATCTCCCCCTGCAGCGTTCTGCCATTCCCAAGCCTGAGCTGTGACTGCTGTGACCACTCCCTTCAAGTCACCCAGCAATTTCTTCATAGTGTCCCACTTCAGTCCCTGCCTCTTTCCCTCGTGCCCCTGGCTTCCTTCTCTTCTTCAAGCTCCTGGAACTGGAAATAGAGTGGCAAGCCTCAGGCTCTGGCTACAGCTTAGCAGGGTCCAGGCCCAGCCCTCCCAAACCAGGAAAAGGGGACCAGAAGGATTGGTTCTGGGGAGAAGGAAGGCTGTTGTCCTTGAGAGTCATCCAGACCTGATTTCTGTGAAACCTTCCTTTCTCAGTCATTAGCTTGCCCACCAATTATCATTGAAACCCAAACCAGTAAAGCTAACTCTGGGGCAAGTTTTATTGAGTGCAACACAGAAAAGTTACCCTGTCTCTGGCTGGCCTCATCCTTAAGCTGTGGAAGCCCTGATTATATTTAACATTTCAAAGTCCTGGAACCAGAAGAAAGAATCTGCTTCTGTCTGAACAGCAGAACAGATGCATTCCAACTATTCATAGGTAGCATTACAAACTTGAAAAACTACTGCCCCATCTAACCCTGCCCCTTCCTGTCTGATTGACAAGCAGTGCTGTGGTTGGGGGAGGGATTAGAAACTAGCCACTAACCTGACTTCTTACTATAGAGTAAAGGATTGCTCTCCATGGAATCTCCCTTCTCTTTCCTGTTTTGCCTCATTCAGCTTCTTATCCACTCCTGGACAAGCTAGGGAACATACAGCAACTACCAGATAAGCAGCTGAGTCTGGTTTCATGCATGTTTATCTAAAGGATCAAGTAGTCATATCCAACAAAGAGAGCCAGAAAGGTCTTAATCTTCCTAACGTAGCAACTCTTTAATACAGTCCCTCATGATTGTGGTATTTGCAACCATAAAATTATTCCATTGCTAACTCATAACTGTAATTTTGCTACTGTTATGAATCATAATGTAAAGATCTGATATGCAGGATATCTGATATGTGACTCCTGTAGTGGTTGAGACCCACAGGTTGAGAACCACTGTCTTAGAGAAAGGGAACATTGCAAACATATAGGAGATGCTCTCTTCCTCCAGCCCACGGTCCCCATGCCTGGCACAATTGGGTATATGCACGTGCATACACACACACACACACACACACCTACATGGTTACTAGAGAGTTAAAATTTAAAAACCAAAGGGTGTGGTTCAGTAGTACATCATTTCCCAGCATGTGTGAGGCACGGTACCATAAAAAATAAAACAAACAAAATATGACAGAGGAGAGATGGTTCAGTGACTCAGAGCTTGCTGCTCTCACAGAAGACTCAAGTTTGGTTCCCAGTATTCACATCAGGGCCTCAAAACAGACTGTACTTCCAGTTCCAAGGGATCTGACACTCTCTTCTGGCCTCTGTGGTCACCCGTATTTGCACACACACACACACACACACACACACACACACACACACACACACATTTAAACACACTGACAAGCACATACATACAGTCTTTTCTTAAAGAGAGAAAGTTTACACAGGATAAGCATTCACTTGTGTTCTACCTTTCACTGACTTTCTAAGCTCCCAAACTACACACTTAGACACATGCAAACTCAAGGCTCAAGATATATCAGCATTCTCAACAGTTGTCAAAGGACCCTTTGTCTATTTGGGTGTGCTCCCTGAAGGTGGGTCCTCTAAGCCACTCACACGAGAGCATTTTGGAGACCTGTCTGACCTTCTCAGCAGACATAAGTGCTCCCTATACTGCAAACGATGTAAGTGCTACAGTTTAAACTATCTTGGCAAGCGAGAACTTGAGACTATGCTTAATATTTTCCATCTTATAGCATATATCGATGGCTCTCGGCAGGGACTGGGGAAACGTGGAAAATATGAGTCTGACAGAAAATGCCTTTCATCTCCTTCAGGAGTCCACTCCAAGAAACTTCTCCTGGAGTATAGGAGGAAGTGTGTGGTGGTTAAGAGCCAAATAATTAGGGGTGGAGAGCAGATGAACTCTTGAAAGTCATTTTGGGGGTTCAGAAGATACCAAATCTCAGTAGGAGTCGCGACAGAAATATAGATTCAGGAAAGTTACCCCCAAAGAATGAAGCCCTGCCGAAAGCAATCTGGAATAGTGGTTTTATAGTCAGATGACTTGAGTTTGGGCTTGACTCAGCTTTTGCTCAGCTGTGAGATCTCTAGCAACTGCCCATCTGTTCGGATCTCCACCCCTTCCCTTAGCCCTCTAATCCCCGGAAATTGTATAAAAACCATTACATCCTATGAGCACCATAAAAATTAGCACTAGCTCAAGTAATTTTTAAAACAACAATTAAACCTGGCAAGGGCCCCTTGTGGCCATGGGGAGTGTCAGTGTCCAAACAGCCAGCACTCCTAAGGCTCTTGGCAGCTGTGGTGTGCTGGCATATCTACCTTCAACAGCCAGAATGTGTGATGCTATGGCATGGACTGTGACCGAATACATACGCAGGAACTGGGAGCTGGCTCCTTTGACCAGCCAGGGAGGTGTAGATGACAGCAATTAGCAAGTAGGCAGCCCAGGGCTCCAGCCCCTCAGTGGGCCTTGGATTACCTGCATGAGTCACATGGCACAGGGGTGGCATGAAGGTCCCACAAGGTTATCTTGCACCTGAAGACGTTTTGGAACAAGTTATTGAGATGACCTGTCCATTCCCCTGGTTGAAAGAATTAGCTGAAGAAGGGCCAAAGGTATATTTCAAAGGTTTCCAACATTTTGTTAATGCAGATTGCCTATGACTAACAACAAAAGTCAGGGAGTTTCTATATGGCATTCACTATATTCTTCTTCCCTTAAAAAAACTGAGTCTCACTGGGGTGGGGGTGGTGCACGCCTTTTATCCCAGCACTTGGGAGGCAGAGGCAGGTGGATCTCAGTGAGTTTGAGGCCAGCCTGGTCTACAAAGCAAGTTCCAGGACAGCCAGGACTGTTACACAGAGAAATCCTGCTCAAAAAACAAAAAACAAACAAACAAAAAAAAAACACCAAGAAACTGAGTCTCAAATCCCCTGACACACCACTCTTTCCTGTTACCTACCCTCACTTGCAGAGACCCTGTGCCTCTGCATTAAGAAGGGGAGTGGGAGGAGCTTTCTCACTAGCATAGGCCACTACCAAATCTCCCAAGAATACAACTCTCTTTATAAGGTTTGGCACGAAAACAGGAAAACCATGAGTATAATTTTGCTGAATAAAGAAAAAAATAACAGTTTTTACTTCCTCTGCAGAGTTATTGATAAACCAGACTAGCCCTAAGCAAACCTGTCAAGCTCATTTAAAAAAAAAAAAAAAAGTTCCTTCAAATTCTTCTTCCTCATTTGGTGGTGTTCACTCCAAACCCTCCTGATTCCTCTTCCTATCTGGCAGGAGTAGGTATTATTTCTACTTACCAACTGAGTCTAGTGGCGATGGAGTCACATAATGATGACGGATTGAGAGGCCCTGGGACGCAGCCACACAATACTTAACATCTGTATTAATTACTTGTCCACTTATCCACCTAAGCAAATGAAATAATTACTACTGTTCTGACTCAGAAACAGAATGGCTTCTTCTGTCTTCCTTCCATTACCCTGACCGCTTTGCCCTGCCCCCCACGAAGCTGGGTGCTGGGACCTTCTCTCTCAAACTGCTCTAGTTTCCTGGCCAGCACCACACTCCCAACATTCCCCCAAATGATGGGCCCTGTCCCCTAAGGGCCCTCTCGCACCCTGCCTGAGCACCAGCCAGCCAGGAGCACTCCCAAAGCCCTGCAGTTTCCACTTCTGACTGTGGGAAGGACACACAGAAGAATGAAAACAGTAAGAATTCAGAGAGGCCCGAGAAGACCGAGCTGTGACTTGCTGCGGTTGGCTGCGGAGGCCAGAGGCATAGGGTCCCCTGAAGCTGGCAGTTGTAAGTTCCCCCTCAAGGGAGAGCTGGGAAGCAAATTCAAGTCCTCTGCAAGAGCAGTGCATGCTCTTAACTGCTAGAGATCTCTCCAGCCCACTGTTCTCAAGATGTTTAAAATCAGAGGTGCTGAACTGAATAAACCTTTGGCCTAAACGAGCAGTAAGAAACAAGACCGAGCGCCAGAAGCATTTTCATGTTTTACTACAGAGGTTCTCTAGAGATGGGTTATCAGTCATGATGTTGCTTATAAACTGCTCATTCATATCCTACATGTACAAAATCATTTCATAAAAAATGCTTTAAAAACTAGGAGAGAGTGTCCTCTGGTGGGCTCTTACTGGCAAGTGCCTCTGAAGAGACTCGTACATTCACGGTCGGGTGGCTACAGACTGGAAGGTGTTTCCGATGAGGAAGCAAACACCGCAGAGGACTGGGGGCAGCAGTCACTGCTGCCAGTTCACGCCACACTCCCCCTCAGTCCCCTCTTCACTGTCAAGTTCGTGGCATCTGATTCTTGACTTTGTTCCGCTCTTCTATGGCCTTCTTCTCATCCAGAATCCACCACTCCTCAGATGGCCACATAGAATACACACGTGACAGAAACACATCTTAGTACCTTTCTATCTTAGGACTAGCAGTTCTGGCTCTCTAGGATGCACGGAGATTTTGTTCCCCACTCTTTAATCTCCTGATGCTTTGCTGGAGTTAATCCTTCAAGGACATGGCTCCCAAGCTGCCTTCACTGCATCCTTTTATCTTTAGTCCTTCAAGTATGTGCATTACATTTCACTGTCGGGATCAGAACAACTAAGCAAGCTGTCTTGTTATGACAGCTCTACATTCTACATGACCAAGAGCGCTGCCGAGAAAACACAAAATGGAAAAATCTGGCCTAATAATTAGCTGGAGCGAGTCCTTAGCGTGCGCTACTATGGAAGTCTCTAGGCCAAAATTATTACAAGTTATCACTTCTCCTGAACCCCATCCAAAGATCCAGGTCACACGCCAGTCCAGAAATCCACTGTGACGTTGATATATAAAGGATTGTGTTCCACAGAGATTAATCTGTAAGAGCAACTTGATAAGCCATCTGTTTTCCAGACTCGTGACATCTGGTTTAACAGCTTCATCCTAAGATAAAAAGAGCAAATGAGAATGATTTAAAAAAAAATGAGAAGGCAGCACACACCTCCACTGCTTTCTGTCCTGCTCCAAAGTGTAGCACAAGTAGTTTTACAATTTACCATTCCTATTGAGTTCCCATCACAAAAAAAAGTGTTTTCCTCACTCAATAGACATTAATGACAGCCAAGTATTTGTGGATTAACCTCTACATCGGGCCCTGGGCCAATAGAGGACATTTCCTCTAATGGGCTCCCATCTATAGGGCAGAGGGGTTACAAGAACCACTGATAGAAAAGGGACCTGCCCGTTCTGAACAGGTCCTTGGCTGAGCATCAAGGGATCTCTGCTCATTCCACTACTGCAAGAAGAAAGCTGTCTACTGACAGGAGGGTACATAGCTGTCATCCGAGTCTCAAAAATAGTGTGTGCGTGCATATGCGCAGGAGGATAGATTAAGGGGCACCTTACTTCATGAGAGTCTAGGGA
This sequence comes from Ondatra zibethicus, assembly GCA_004026605.1. Lineage (NCBI taxonomy): Eukaryota > Metazoa > Chordata > Mammalia > Rodentia > Cricetidae > Ondatra > Ondatra zibethicus. The sequence goes on from PVIU01000890.1 coordinate 16,893, forward strand.
GGGACATCGAGAAGGCCAGTTTCACTGACATTCACGAAGTGAAAGAGGAGAGACAGGATGCTCTAAAGCAAAGACTACCAGACCACTTGGGCAAGAGGCACAGACCGACAAAAGAACAGCATGCATTTGAGGAAGGATAACCCACCCCTGTGGCGGGACTGGAGCAATGGGGTAGAGAAGTGAGCACTGAATTGTTCTCTGGGAGCTCAGCCATGACAATGACAACATGGGTGGAGAGCAGAGGCACAATGCTGAGCTATATCATGTCAAAGGAGGAACAAATACAGTAGGATTTCACCGGCACAGAGTTAAAATTGCGCAAAACTAATTTCTGTCTTACTTAGGAATGCACACATATGAAGAACAAGAAACCAAGAAACAGCCTAAAGAATTAGCATTAGGACAAATAATTATCACAAAGTTCAGCAAAGTGTCACCTAGGTCAGGGATGAGTGTGAAGAGGAGGGTGTGGGTTTAGAGAGGCCACACGGACATACCTAAGGGGTCTGCCTGGGTATCAAGATGTTTCATGCTTGCCAAGCAATTTGTAAACATTCTCTTATAAATATTAAATAACAAACACAAAAATGCACAGTTATTGACTGATAAATACTGGAATGACAGAAAAGTCTATTCTTTTGAAACTGTCGCCTCTAACAAAAGAGCTAAAAGACTGTTTAACACCATTTTAACATGCAGAACTAATAAAAGGGCAAAAAAAAATTGCTTGAATACAGCTTTTCATCAAAGGGGGAAAAACTCAGAATAAAAAACATAAATTTTTCCATCAATGCCACAATATGTTTATCTGCCAGAGTTCCTCGGTGAAAGGGCCAAAGCTGGGCAGAACAGAACAGGGCAAAGTAGGACATCATCCCTCTCCAGAGCCCAGAGCAGGAAGCTCTCAGAGATGGCGGTGGCCACATCCTCAGCACTTGGGAGCCAGCTTGGAATGCTCCACCTGGACAAGTCGAGAGGACCTTCTTATCCAGAACATGAACTACAAATTGAAGGATGAGCAGGGATACCAGATTACTATTCTGGAAAACGATTCATCAGTGCGGGACTCTCACCCTTCAGGCTGCCCTGCCCATAGAAACTATACCCCAAGGTACTCAAACAGCTAAAGAGACTATGTCCTTCTCTGTAAGGAGATTTAATAAATGAAGATGGAATGGTAGAATCAGGATACCACAGCTTTGCAACCCTTGATTTAAGTGATGAGCAACAGGTGCTAAGAAGAGGTCACCAGATAAAGATATGATGAGAAATCTCAAAGTGAACAGATCAAGCTGTCAATGCCCACATCACAGAACAATCCTGACACCAAACATGCCCTCCTAGTTTATTAAAAAAAAAGGAAATAAAAAATAATAATAATAAAGCAGAGGTCACAGGAACATATCAAATCTCCAGGTAATAATTAGCAAAAATTCATAAAGGGAGTGATTTTGAATCTATTAGATAAACAGCCTGGTATGTTCAACAACAAACTGCAAAACAAGAAAAAGAAAAGGTAGGGAATGGGGATACGCACTCAGAGGTGAGACAGTTGGGGTCACTTGAGGCTAAAGGGGACTACATGCACAGTGAAACCCTGTCTCCAAAAAGAATCAAAGGAGAACTCAAGCCGAAGAGATCATCCTGACAATAATGTGAACCTTGTTTATTTATCACACTGAACAAACCGACGCACTTTCTTTCTTAACGGTCCTTATTAGACAATCAGGGAATCCTAAAAGATAATTGGACATGTAGCGACGTAATGAAGTGCTTCATTAGTCTTATTTTAGGCAGACAGCAGTACTATGGTTCTTCTTACAGGACTTCTTATATTTTAGGGATGCATGTGAAAATACGTACACACAGATGCTATGAAAAAGAATCCAGTGGGATAGAAGGAAAAATCCAGAAGGGAAAAGTGGGACAAAGTAGAGAAGCCAGGAGTTCACAATAGTAGAAATAAGGGGTCTATGTTCTGTTCTCCCTTATTTGGGTTCTGCTTTAAAAGCTCCTTCATAAAAAGATTTTAACAAGGTGAACGGGCTTATGTGATCACTCCGGCCAGGTGTGTCAAGAGACTCAGCACCCAGCTGGAGCCAGGTGGGCGCCTCCAGAGCTTACCGGTCCACATTCACCTCGTTGCCTTTGTCTCTGGTGTGGAAGATCATAGTGTATTTGCCCACATCAGGATCAGGCCGCGAGATTTTCATTTTGTGGAGCTCAACCCTAGAAAAATAACAAGGTTTATTTTGAAATCTAGCCCACCTATTTACACCTGAATACTTAAAAAGAATTACCTGCAATTAAAAACAAAAATCACACAAGCACAAACACACAGAGGTGGCTGGAACAGTGTCTCATCACAGGCACGATGAGACATAGTCACTGTACTCTGAAACCAAAGTGCCACCAGACACTTGGCAGTCACATCCTGAAAGGAAGGAATTAACAAACAGTACATCCTATAACCCTATGCGATTGCTAAAAAAGTTGCAAAAAGTTCAGTGTTCTATTTTAGAAAAAGATCATTCAAACACGAAAAGCAGCTTCGAATGATAACATACACCTGTAGCTCCAGCAGGCTGAGTGGAGATGCTGGCCAGAGGCAGGAGGTGAGGGGAGAAACCGAGGCTAGCCTAAGCCACACAGTGAGCTCCAAGCTGACGCCAAGTGCAGGTGAGACCCTATCTCATACACAAAGAAATTACAGTTAGCACTCACTAGTGGAGAAATGCCAACTTGTAGTTAATTGTTTTTAAAAAGAGGAAACCTGATAAAATGTTAATTTGAATGCATTCCAAAGGGCAAGACCATCAACCCTCTCTAATTAATAATGCTGTCTCCTCACAAGGAGTTATAATCTTTAAAGCCACACACCGAGGTTCAGTCTAAGCTCTGTAACTGACAGCTGTGTTGATCAGCTCACCCCACCAGACCTCAGCCTTATATAGAAGTGAGACTGGCGGCACAGAGTACACATTTCAAAGGCTCAGATAACAGGATTCACTGGAATGCGCTTTGTGGACGTAATGCATTCTATAGGAGCACAGATGTGGTGCTCAACCTTAGCAAATCGCAGGCCATGCTATGTCCCGCCCTTCCTGGGGTATCCCGTGCACGAACGGAGATCTGCTCCGCAGACCATGATGTTCTTCCCATGGAGGCAGGACAGAAAGACAGAAGAGCAAAGGGACATGGGAAGAGGAAGAACCCCCTCACCCTGGGATCTAGCTGCCCTTCCTGCAGACAGAAAGGAAATTTCAGCGCTGCTGATAAGGCCCACACTGCCTTCAGAGATAATGCAGGGTTTTCCTACAGACGCGGATGCTTGGAGCAGAATGTTTATACCCTTGAGTTTTTCCATGGTAGCCCACCTCTCTTATCCCTAAATCTAAATAACCCAACTCCTGAAACCACATTCCAATTTCATTTGCAAAAGGAAATTCTGGGAGAGAAATAAGCAAGCCAGCTCATAGATTCTTAAACTCTACTCAAACATTAAGTGCAGCGTAATCTTTAAACCTTGTTGTGCGACTGGAGAGATGGTCCAGTGGTTAAGAGCACTGAGGGACAGCAGGAAATGAGACAGCAAGGGTATGTAGCCATAGCAACAGTCTACCATTCAGCCCAGCTAGGTGGGGCAAGGGACTTGGGGGAGAAAGGAGTGCTGGCCCCCTCTAACCCATTCTATCCCTACCCTGAATCCAACAGTCTATGGATTGTGATTGTTGAGGGGCTGGGTGATAGGGAGCCCTTAGGTAGGAAAATCTCCCTCTTCAGAAACATTGCAAAGGCTCTTTGCCCAATGGGAACAAGACTAACCAGCATGATGCCTTAGCACCTTTCCACCAGCCCAGTAGGAATTTGCTAGTCATGCATCTATTAACTCAGAACCGCAGCTGAGAACTTACTCTCCAAGAGGCAGTGGGAATGGGAAGAGGAAAAGGTCCCCTGGCTGCCAGGAGGCCCTTGTAATGCTAAGAACTCTGACAGATGGGCCGTGGACTTTTGAATAGAAATTTCTGAGTAATGGGAATGCCTTCAACCTTCAAGTCAAAAAAAAAGGAACAAAGGAAGAAAAGAAGGGAAGGAAGGGAGGGAGGGAGGGAGGGAGGGAGGGAAGGAAGGAAGGAAGGAAGGAAGGAAGGAAGGAAGAAAGAAAGAAAGAAAGAAAGAAAGAAAGAAAGAAAGAAAGAAAGAAAGAAAGAAAGAAAGAAAGAAAAGTCTGGGCAGGGAACTAAAAGAAGCCAGGCATCCTGGGGAGTTTCTCTCGGTCCCCTAGGGAGTTGTCTGAAGGGATCCAGGAGTTAAGCCAGCAGCCCAGAGTGAGCTTCCAACTCAGGTAGCTCCCACAGCGCATAGCTAAAGGACACCCTTGCCTTCTTTGGGGAGTGTGTCCCCTCCTTAGAGAAGACAGCACTCTGCTCCACACGCTGGGAACAGTGTCAGGGCTCTGGGGGTCTGAGGAAAGCTCTTCTCAGAGGGGCAGTCTTACAGACAACCTTAAGTTTTGGCTTTCTCACTCACTAGTGGAACCCAAGGCCCCCACCAACACCTCTGCACCCCACACTCAGCAACAGACGATCCTCCCAGCGACAAAGAACAATTTAGGTCATTCTGCCCTCCCTCCATACCCTGCCCTCCTTTTCAGCCCAACTCTGCAGCCCTATGACCTGCCGGCCTGGAAATCACAAGAACTACACAGAAGCACAGGCCTCCAGAGTCACCACGGATAGCAGAGCCCCATGAAGGTTCACCTGAGTCTGAGGTCATCGTCTTCGCCTCCCCATCCCCAGTAGTTGTTAGAGAATCCATTCACCTTGAAAAATTGTTCTCTGCTGAGGGCAGTAACACCCCCAAAATATTTATTGTAGCGTAACCTGCAGCAAAAGAGGAAGAGAGAAAGGTGGTGCCATTTAGCACAGGAACCCTTTGTTCCCACAGACATTGCAGCTGTCCCGGGCTCTGGGAATGGTACTCCAGGAACACTTGGGGACACACCTCCACCCATTCCATTCATTTAGTCTCTTCTCATGCCTACCTCCCTGTTCTCCGAGCATGCAATCTGCTATTGACATCACTAAGCAAGATGACCCCCCCACCCGATATTGATAACACTGGTATCTAGAGACCTGTAAAGACACCTGCTCAAATGTCAGTAGAGATTTCATCCCATATGCCAATCCAACAAATGGTAACGGCTGCTAAGGGGAACAGGTGAAGAAGGATTCTGGGTCGCATCCATGCTCAGCATGAATGAGTGTCGTGATAATTTTTTTTTCACCTCGTTCTCTCTTGGGAGTGAAGAAGTGTGGATCAGGAGACAGACAGTCCCAGGCCATGCTGCGAGTGTGCTCACTCTGCAAATCTCCATCTTAGAGTGTGTTTCCTACAGAAGTCAACACACACACCCCTCCCCCGCCCGAACCCCACCCCCCCTCCCGACTGCCCTGAACTGCTGGCTTGGGCAACTGTATGGAATGTAGTGCCTTTGACAAAAAGTGAGTCTGAAGAAAGTAATTTGGTTCTGAGGGCAAGGCGATGAATTATTCTTAGGCTAAATCTGAGGTGCTCCCGGGCCTTTTGCCAACGGGCAAAGGACTCAGGGTCCAAGCTCACGAGACACCTGTGGCTACAGATAACTCGGCAGTTGTGAGCACTTGAAGCTCCCAGACTAGCAGAAATCATGGAAAACAAGAGCGAACAAGAAGACCTGAGCATGTGTGGAACTGCCGTTAAGACTGACACGGAAGAGCGGCAGCTTAAAGCCCAGGAGAAGGATGATACATCACGAATCCTCAGGACACAAGGACTTTTTTACATTCCGGGGACATCAGCAAGCTGAGAGGAGGCTACCCCTCCACACAACTGCAGGTGGAGGGAGTCACTGAACGACCATGGGACCACATGGAGGATTTCTAACCTTAGCCAACTTCAGTTCTAAATGTCTGGGACCAACTGCATACTGATGGCTCCCAGACAAGAAGAAAAAACAAATCCACTGTAGACATCTCCCACCTAACAAGTGGCATCCCCAAGGCTTCTCTGAGGCTGAGGAGTTTCTACACTCCTAGTACAAACCCTAGGCATGCCATGATAGAAACAGATTTAGTCATGTTAACCAGATTATAACCAAGGCAAATGTCTGAGGGAAATTTTTATTCTGTCTCATAGCTCCAATCCGTGGCCAGCTGGCTCCATTGCTTTCAGGCCTGTGGCAAGTGAGAATTTCATAATGGGAAAGGTATGGCCAGTGGAGAAGGCACTCACTTCATGACAGTCAAGATACAAAGATGAGGAAGGGGAGCAGGATAAAATCCACCCCCAAGAACACAGTCCAAGTGACCTACTTCCTCCGAGTAGACCCCACCTCTGAAAATATCCATCTCTTTCCATTAATGCTATCAGATCACAAACCCATCAGTTAAACCACTGATCAGCTCAGTTCCCTTAGGATCTAACTGTCTCTAGAGATTCCCTTATATGCACCCCTGAGAACACCCAACTAACTCATTGGCACTTCTCAGTTTAATCAAGTTGACAACCATGACTGACTATCACAATTACACTTGTGCACCTAAAATTCTGGGAAATTAAAACCTAAAACCAATAAAAAGAAATAAAATATTTAGAGCACGGCAATTACTATCATTTACTAGCAGTGACTTATGTCCAAGGTTACCAGGCTCTAGTTAATAGGGAAGGGGCTCTTACCTACCAAAAGCAGCAGCTACATCTGGACCCTGTAGATAAAAATATCAGCCCCAGGGACTAGAGAGAAGGTTCAGTGGTTAAGAGCACTGGCTGATCTTCCAGAGGTCCTGAGTTCAATTCCCAGAACCTACATGACAGCTCACAACTGCCTGTAACTCCAGTTCCAAAGGATCTGACACCCTCATACAGACATACAAGCAGGCAAAACACCAATATACATTTGGTAAGTAAATAAATAATTTAAAAACAAAGAATAAGAAATATCAGTTCCACATAACCTTTCACACACCAAAGAGCAGTCTCCATGAGAGACCCAGCATGCAGGCTCTGGAGGGGACTGCCAATACCACCATCATGATGTCTCAGCAGCTGGCCGAGGGCACAGTGCCGGCAACGCTATTCCCTCCTAGAGTTCAGAACTGAACAACGCCAGGGTTCTTAGAAAGAATCACTGCCACAGCAAGGAGCAGAGCCTGGAAGGACCCAGATCTGCAGGAAAGGTGGGATCTGGTGGTGAGAATCTGGTGAGGATGAGCTAAGGAGCACCGAGACCAGAGCACCTGGGACCAGCTGTGCTGTGGAGGAGCAGCGGACACCTCCAGAGAAAACTACAGAACCGCTCTCACCGCTGCCCAGCAGACGGCCCTGCGTTTGCTGCCTTTTGCATTTGGTCCCTTTTCTGGGGAAGGATGTGTTTTAATAGGCACTCGGGTGAGTTTACACATGTGTTTTAAAGGGCTGTTAGGTCCCCAGAAGGAGGAAAATGTTACACAGTTACAGTGGAGTCCTTGGAGAAAGGGGCCAGGTTCAGAGGAATTCTTGGCAGTAAAATTCACCATGAGGCTGAAATACTCGGGTAAGTTTCCTTTAACTTCGTTGTGCCAAATGTGTGGCAAGTGAAAATATTTCTTGTTGTTTGCTTCGTTTTCACAGTCCAGGCCGTTTAGTCTTGTACAGTAAGTCATGAATCCATACGGAACAGGCTCCAGCAGCTCAGGCCCTTTCCCGACCGTCCCCACAAAGCGTGAGGCTCTGGGTGGAGCAGGCTGGCCCTGCAACTGAACCCAGGTGCCCTTCTTCTCTTTTGCTTCTGTTTTCTTCTATCGTTTTCCTTCGCCTGCTTCAGGAAGCTGTCTCAGCTCTGGGAAAGCTTGATGTGCTCAGTCCACACATTAATTCTCTTGGCAAGAATCTTGCCCTTAACTTGCCTGCTTTCAATGATGCCCACAGCATCCCTGGTCATGTTGTAGACTCCTCCAGTTTTGCCACGATAACACTTAACGGGGCATTTGTTTTTTAACAGTTTCTATTCCGTTGATGTCTACAATATCATCCTTCTTGTAGACTCGCTTGAATGTGGCCAAAGGAACAACTCCATGTTTCCTAAAAGGCTTGGAAAGCATAGAGCTGGCGTCCTTCCGCTTTCCCTTGTGTTTGCCATTTTGGCGCGTTACTGGAAGATGGCTGCCATGGTCAAAGGGGGACAGTGAAGAAGCCTGAGCCGACTGATGCTCCATGACACAGTGATACAGGCTGAGTGCCTGTAGCTGAACTCACCAACCGCCAGTAGAATTTTGCCCAGGATAACAAAGTTAGGGAGAGAGAAGGCCTACTTTTTCCAGGCCAAAAAAGGGGGGGGGGCATCTGTATGATGGAATGATGGATACAAGAAGACAAAAAAATTAAAGCAATAAAATTTACTTAAGAATGTAAATTCTAATTCTGAACAGATGAAGCTAGGAGGCACAGGGCAAGTGTAACTCAGTGGTGGAGAACTTGCACACTGCAAGAGCCTTCTGTTTAACTCCACACATGCACACTCATACACACTCCGGTCATCATACAAGACGATTTTCAGTTTCTAAAAGAGGATCACAGTTTTCCTCGGAGCTTGCATTTACATCAAAAGGTAAGCATATTCAATTAAGTAAGGGAGACAAAGGCTTGTGGGTGGTGTCTGAGAATAGAAGCAATGTCCGGTCAATTGTAAGGATAAGTTAAATTGCAAGATTCAAGCATAGCCTGTCTTTTAGAGTGTACAGCATTTGATGGAATCCACATTGGTGACACCAAAATATAAGTCAAAATCAGTTCCCAACAGGAATGGATAATTATCTCTGCCCACTGATGGCAGGTTAACACAATCATACAATTAGTTCAAGTCCTGTCCTTAAAATTTCTCAGAAGGAACAGGAAGTTTAAGGCTCAGAGTTAAACAGTCGATTCCAATTGGGCGTATGGACTGATGACACTTCTGCATATAAGGAGGGAGCAGAGAGCATCACTGGACCCTTGCCAGTTTCCAGTTACTCCTCCTAGCCATCTGTAGGAAATGCCCTAACTGCACAAGGCCTTGAGGTCTGGGGAGGTGCTGAGTTACATAGGCTAAGGGAGGTTAACCCACTGGACCACCATCTATGTGGGCACAGGGAAGCTGCCCCCAATGATTGGTACAGACCTTCCAGAGAGGCTGCTTTAGTAAAGTCACAAATCCTCCCGCCAGCAGCTCCTCACCCATGCTCTATAAAAAAGCCTATTAAACAGTTGCTCCTCAGTGTAAACTTCGGTGGGATCAACTTTGCTTCATCACAGGGACCTCTGTTGTAAGAGGCCACTTGTTGGTTCCCGGCTGCTCAGCAGCTCAGACCCAAAATAACCACACAGAAACTATATTATTTAGATCACTGCTTGGCCCATCAGTTTTAGCTTCTTATTGGCTAGCTCTTACATATTAATTTAGCCCATTTCTAGTAATCTATATATCACCACGTGGTTGTGACTTACCAGGTAAAGTTCCCAGCGTCTGTCTCCAGTAGGGTGACATGGCTTCTCCCTGACTCTGCCTCCTTCCTCCCAGCATTCAGTTTAGTTTTCCCTACCTACCTAAGTTCTGCCCTATCAACAGGCCAAGACAGTTTCTTTATTCACCAACGGTATTCACAGCATACAGAGGGAAATCCCACATCAGACCTCATAAATAGGAAGCAGAGTTAAGCTCCTACCCTGACAGGCATTCCTTTAGAGTTACAAATGAATTCTCTTAAGTAGTCCAAAGTGAGAGACCTATACTGCAGAAGCAATGTGGAAGCGAAGACGGAGGAAGATGTCAAGAGACTCAGTTTCCCTTAGCACTCTATATGCTCTGGCAGAGTCTCCCCACCCCCTCCGCCTACCTCACAATTTAGTTTAGCTTCATACTGACTCCCTCCCCTCTCCCTCTTAACTTAAGTGCTTACAGCTGTGTTTGCGGATTAATGCCTCTCCATAGGTGCTTCCAGTCTCAGTGGACCAGTACTCATGCTGCCTCTTTAACCCGACTTCTTGGCCCCTAGCCTAGTGTCATAACTACACACACAAATGGCAGGACTTGGAGGAAGGCACAGGGACGTGTGCCTGCTATCAGTTTGATTTACCAGAAGTTATCTCAATCCCTATTTCCCCTTGGTTATATTTGTCTAGGAGCGGGTATAAAATGCAATTAAAACCATTTGTTCCTCTCCTGGGAACAGAAATAGAGAGGAATGAAGGACCGGTGGCGTTTTCCCACGGTGGCTTTGAAAGAAAGGGGTTTGTCCCGGATATCCTGGTTCCAAGAAGACTATTAAGGTGCACCCCACCTTTCCCCAGAACTCTGGCAAGCTATCCTAGAAAGAGATAACATGTCCCGCCACAGGTACCGCAGGGTGAGGCCACCACAATTTGCTATGCTTGGATTACATTCTCTTCTCCTTTCTCTTTGTCTTTGTGCTTCTTGCCAAGGTTGTGGGGTGGGGGTGTCTTTTTTCTTCCTTATTTCATCCTTTCATTGCTGTTCGGCACATTAAGGGAAAATGGGTTGTCCCCCGCCTCCCTGCCTCCCTCACTTGCTCTGGACACATTACAGCCTGATCATGGTGAAACACACTGCACAGCCAGAGCTGCCTACCTGTAGCCAGTGCTGTTCCTGCCAACCACCAGGTGCTTGGGCTGACCACCACACGTGTAAAGGTTGAAGTCATTCTCAGGCACCAAATCCACGTCGTGGAATATGAAGCAGTCCCAGTTTTCCTCCTTTAGAGCCTCCAGATAGCCCACATTCAGGAGCTTGGCTCGATTAAACTTCTTACTTCCGGTCTATTGAGGATGGAAATAAAAACGAAAGCGCTCCAGGGATAAGCTCTCCAACGTTCTCCCCTTCACATCCATTTTGGAGTGGTGCATTACCCTTGTTCCTTCACAAGACAACACACACCAAGGTCTAACAGATGCAATGATAACAGAAAACAGTTTTGGTTTTGTGTTTTGCACATACTTATGTTCTGCATTTTAAAAGCATCCCCCTGACTCTGGTAAGGTGAAAATGGAGAATAGTTAGCTTAGAAAGACTAAAAAGGTAAGTAGGTGAGTTACATGGCAGTGTATTTTCTTTGTTTTTGTTCTTGAAATATTCCTCCTTCTATAGATTAAACTGACCTGGAACTCACAGACATCCTCCTGCCTCAGAATCCCAAATGCTGAGATAACAGCATGAACCATCATACCAGATCAGAAAAATCTTCGTTTTTTAAAAAAAATTGTTTTATTTTTCACTTTGCGTGTGTGTGTGTGTGTATGTGTGTGTGTGCGTGTAAGTGTGTGCATGTCTACCCATGTGAGAATATGCCACATGAATACAATAAGTGCCTGTTAAGGTCCAAAGGCATCAGGTCCCCTAGAGCCAAAGTTACAACAGTCGCGAGGGCCGGGAGTGAGTGCAAGAAGCCAGACTGGTGCTCTGCCAGGGCACGATGAACTCTCCACTGCTGAACAGTCTTCCCACACCCCACCCCGCACACTTAATACTACAGATCAGCGCACTTAAACGGTAACAAGACCGTTTTAAAAAAAAAATGAAAAAAACGCTGAGATGATACATTTTATGTGGTATAGCACAAAAATTAATGTAGTTTAAAAACACAAATAAAAATAAAGCAACACTAATTGGGCACTCAAATGTATTAAGAGGCTAGAGCCCATGTCAAGTGTTCTAAACGCAATCTCTAAAGAGTCTTTACTAATTCCATATAAAAGTACAAAACCTCTTGAAGGAACCTGCCACGTCGATTAGTGTCCTGGCTTCCCTGTGAGCGCTCAGCTGACCCCAGCTGACCTTACTCACTGCCACTGAACTTCCAAGAGACAAGGCTAAGGGCTTGCCAACAGGGGTCACGAAACTGTGACCTAACAGCAGAGAAGGTTGCTGCTAATGCTTCTAAGCTACTTAAAACTTTCTTGGAAATGACTTTAAAAACTCTCCTTACAACACCAATGGCAGAGGCTGTTCCTCAGTGGCCTTGCAGAGGGACCTAAAGAAACTCGATCTGCAGTGTCATCAATACTTTTCATGCAATACGACCCAAGGACTTTTCAGTATTACTGTGTTCAATGCAAATCGAGTTCTGTAAGAATGAAGTCTGATTTGACAGCTTATCGTAACAAGGTTATAAGCAATTCTTAGATATTACCACAACACTTTCCTGAAAGAGTGACAGAGTGAAGCGTTTCTCTTTATACAAGTGATACGGGACCTAGCCAGGGGTGGTGGCACCGGCTCATGATCTCAGTACTTAAAGGCAGAGCAGAGGCAAGAGGATTGAGGTTTCATCAGGCTGGCCTGGCCAAGCTGGGGGGGGGGGAGCGGGGAGGTAGGAAAAGGCGCAGGAAGGGGAGCAGGAGAAAAAAGGAAGCTTGGGTGACTGCCACACATGCCTAACAACCTGGGTTCAATCCGCAGAACTCATATAAAATGCTGGATGATTCTGTAACCAGGCAAGGCTTCCAGTGGAAGGATTGGGACACCAGCCCAGCCACAAAACCTTCAACCTACAATTGGTCCTGCCTGCAAGTTGTGCTGGGGTACAGGTGGTGCAGAACTTGTGGGCATGGCCAGCCAATGACTGGTCCAACTAAAGAAAAAAAAGTCATATGAGGTTCAAACTCCCGCAACCTCAGCGCTTCTGCAGCAAGGCAGAAGGCAGAAACAGAATGGCCTGGAAGCTCTCAGGGAAGCTACCCTGGAGTGTCAACAGCAGGAGCAGTAAGAGAGACCATGACTCCACAAGGTGGAAGAAGACAAACAACTTGTGTTGCCATGCACAAGCACGCACACACACACACACACACACACACACACACACACACATAACTTTTGAAAACAAACTAAAAATAGTTCCACATTTTGGTAGCTACCCATCCTGTGTGAAAACTCAGACTCAATAAATCACCGTTTTGACCAATGACGTTAAAAACAAAACTAATTCCAAAACAAAATAAGTGGGCTGGAGATTTAGCTCAGTTGGTAGAATGCTTGTTGGCACCCATAAGTCCCTGAGTTCAACCTCCAGCACCAGAGGAACCGGGTGTGGTGATGCCTGCCTACAGTCTCAGTATTTGGGAAGCAGAGGCAGGAAGATGAGAAATTGAAGATTAATCATCCTTGGCTGTGTTTCAGGCAAGTCTTGGAGACATAAGTCCCTGTTCAAAGAACAAACCACAAACAAGGAGCTGCAGGATCTACAGAGACGGCTCCTCGGTTAAGAACAATTGGTGCTTTGCAGAGGATAATGGGTTTGGTTACCAACACCCACCTGACAGCTCACAACCATCTGTAATTCCAGTTCCAGAGAACCCAGCACCCTCCAACACCCTCTTCTGACCTTGGTGGGTACCAATCATGCACATGATATACTTACATGCATGTAGGCAAACACTCATATATATATATATAAAATAAAATCTTAAAAATAAACTCTAAAGTTTTATTTCAAGTCTGAAAAACCGTACACAGATGTACTAGATAAGCCCCCCGGTTATCAAGTCTCTCATGAAGTATACACTACACAGGAGAATCCATCAATTCTACCCAAAATTAGTATTATCAGCTACATCCGATATTAAGTAAGCAGCTAATGATTTTTGTCCACACTCTTATGAGTTTACAAGGATCTAAAGGAGCATTATTTTAATGGCCCAGGATGATAGCAAAAAGATTAGACACAGATGTTTAAACTGATGCTCTATTTTTCCTTTAATAAACTTTAATACCAAATAGGGGCATCTTTAGTCCCCCACCACTGACTGACTGACCTTAGAGCTGAACTCTTCCAAGTCAGCCTACAGTTGGTTATGTGCCGTTCCTACTAACTGCTTCTGGAAGCCAAATGAGTAAGTCAAGAAAATAAAAAGTAAACCTCGTCTGTTTGACATGATAAACGGTGGTAGAGTTAAAGGCCGGGGCAATTAGAAAGCCACAGAACTGGCTGGCTGTGCCGCTTGGCACTCCGCGACATCACTCGAGATCTCTCCTGCATAGCTACACTCCGTAACAACAGGCAGAAGCCCAATCCCACATGGTCTGGTACGGCAAACCCAGAAGAAACAGGAGACAGGAGAGCTCAGGGGTGTGGATGGGCTAGTACTGGCTAACATGGGAGAGCTTGCAAAACCAGGCTTCCTTCCAAGGTACATTTTAGGCTAGAAACACTTCATGGAGCTTGGTCGGTGGCTCCACGTTCAGGATCAGAATTTCCTCTGCTCCCTCAAGGTGAGGGAAGAGCACTCTCCTTTCAAAAATGATCCTTTCACCCAAGCAGACAGACATGTGGCTGCCTCCGCAGAGGACAGGACCCAGCACAGCCCCGCACTCACCTGGTGGATGATGTAGATGCCGTAGTCCAGCTGCTGCCTTTGCAGGAAGGGGTGCAGATGCTCCAGCAGGTATATCAGGTGCTTCTCTCTGTTCCGGTGGGGAATGAGGATGGCAACCCGCTGCAGGGCCTTACATCCCTCAGGATGACACCGGCCTCTGGACACTCTGGGGTTTTTTGCCTGTACTTCCTCCAAAGTGAGGTCTGGTTTAAAAATGAGCTTGCTCTGGCCTCCTGCAATCAACACGGGGCACGTGTCATAAGAGGGGCTGCGGCATGAGGCTCTAGGGTTTGCACGACTGGTTCGGATGAAGGGTTGGCACTTCCTGTGCCTGGACGAGCAACTCTGCCTCCATGAGCCATTTCTGAAGGAGGCACGCAGACCGCACAGCCACCACGCTGCTCACTAGAGATCAGAAAGGGCTGAGTAGCTCCTCCAAAGAAGGATGAAACAGAAAAGCCTAGAACATTCCATAGACTCCAATTCCCTCACAGGGCCCTTTTCCTACTTCTGCCCTATACCCCCATGCTTAGCTCCCTGCAGGCAAGGCACTAGGAAGGAGCTCAAGCCCACCAGACTCCCTAGCCAGGGTGACAATGACATATACTCCACACCTCCTCTCCCAGAACCACACCAGGGTAGACATTTCCAGCTAACACAGCATCTGCAAGTGAAATTCAAGACTGTCTATGGTAATCAATCCTGGGCAAGGCTTCAGATACCAGAATGAAGTAACTAACCCCCGTTTCCTGACCTGAATTCAGAGGCTATTCTGACAAGTAAGGAAAGGAGACCTAATTCTGCTTAGGAACTAAGATAACCTTCCCTGTTCCTTACACCCCCTTTTCAGATCCCACAAACCGTGGACAAGCTGCTTACAAGTTGTACGCGTGGCCTCTCTCAACAGCCTGAGGCATGCTAAGAGAGAGGGATTGCAGTCTCCACACCAGGCTAAGAACAGGTCTGCAGAGCCCCCGGCCACCCTGCAGACCACTCTCTTGGTGTACAGGGAGCCACAGATGCCTGTCTGGGAGAGCAGCTCGAGTGCACAGCTAGAAGAGGGCACCCAGTCTACACGCTGCTTGCTTACTGGCTCTCCAGAGATAGAAACATTACTAGATAAGCACCACACAGTGACCAACACAGCAGGTGGAGCACACGGGGAGCTGAGAGTTCTTGGGGCTGGAGCAAATACTTACTAAGGTTTGGAGACACAGAAGGGCAGTTGTCAGGTTCTGCTTTTTCCATGATGGCATCATGGACCAGAGTTTCTTCCTTCCCCAAAGGTATGACCTTGTGGAAACTAGCCATGAAGACCTTTGCCTTGGGGATCACTTGAATAGGGCCCACGAAGTAGTTGCTGGTGGCCCATCCAACCACAGTCAGGCACAGGGTAAAGAACAACAACAGTCGGAATCTGTAGGGGAGGAGGCACGGCGGGTTGCAGCCCATGACTCTTATTTTGTGGGTAATGCGCGTCTCCACTTCAGCTGGAGTGAAGAAGTTCCAAATTATACTTTTCCAGTCCGACTGAGAACGTGATGACAACTTAGGAGTTGATGTCTGCCATGGCCCAGCAGTTCTAGTTCAGAAACCACTGAAAGGCAATCACAAAGGATGTGTTGTTTGGGGTGGAAATCCGGTCCTAAAATGACAGACCTTAGCACACATTAGAAACCCAATCCCAGTTGAGTTGCAGTCTCCGTGAGATGCTAGCCCAGGGCAAAATCCCAAAAGAGGTAAGATGGGACAAGAAACACAAGGGGACCCAAACAGAAGATGTCAACAATCTATGAGAAAAACAAAGATCAGGGGCTTGGGTTCAGACAGAAAGCACAGTTCTATCACCTATCAGCCATGAGATCTATGCCCGGCCACTTCAATGAGCCTTGCTTTCTTTATCTGGAAAGTGGGGGTAAAATGATACCTACCTAGATAACATCTACCTTCCTGCAGGGCTGGACTAGCATACAATGTCCTGACCAGCCTCCTGCACATACTCAAGTGGCCACCAGATAGTGACCATTACTCTCCCTGCTACATGAAAGAGGCTAGCCCAGTGGGCAGATGTACTGGCAGCCACCTGGACCACCACTGTACCAATGGTGTTTTTCATAGGTGATAAGTTGTCCTGACTTCATACTTCAATACCATGAGGGGGGATGATACAAATTCACCTCTATGAGGAGCTATGCTCTTAGTTACTAACAAAAATCTAGCTCTTCAGGGTACTTAGGATCCACCACCAATACTGGTCAATTCACTAGATGGTAAGGATACTTGCTGAGGACTTGTGGGGCACAGCTTACAGCACCCCCACATCCTTTCTGTGCCATCAAAGTCACATTATGCCTCAAGCCAGACTTTGGATCATTTCCATAGTCAAACAGACTGTGCTAAGTAAGGACCAACAAGGAAAGGTTCCTGGTTAAATCTTAAGTGATAAGAAAGAAAAAGGAAATGCATACATACACTAAGTATGCATGCCACCCACTTTGAGATCCTCATCAGAGCTGGCTGGAGCCCTCCCTGACGGGCAACTATGGCTCCCTGTGTACACTGAGAGACCTGTCTGTGGGTGACCCGGGGTTTTAGGCAGCTGCACAGACTGCAGCCCCTCTGTCTCGCCCTGCTTGGCTATTCCAGTAAAATAGTGGGACTTGAGCTCTGCTGCTTCCGGGATCTTTCTGGAAATCTCAGATTGGGGTCCAGTATGGTCAGTCTCTCGTTAGAGCCCCTGGTTATATCCCCAATGGCTTTTCCTTGGTACATGTGTATAAACACACACACACACACACGAGAGAGAGAGAGAGAGAGAGAGAGATTAAAATCCAAATTTCATTATCTCTTGCTCTTTTTATATGACTATTAACTCCAACATGAAGGCTGAACCTTCATGACCTCACCTTAACCTAAATGTCCCAAAGGGGTGGGGTACTTGTGCCACACCTTCAAGCACCATCACATTGGGAACTATAAGGCTTCAACACATAAGGAAAATGGGGACAATAGACAAACAACTTCCTGTGAGATAAGAATTTTAGTCTACTTGTTTGTAAAATTACATTTATGTATGGGGCAGGGCACAGGTACAGAGGTTAGAGAACAGCTTGTGGACCTGGTTTTCTCTCATCTCATCATATGGTTTGCCCATGATGAAACTGGCCAGGGGTGAGACTGAGGGAGGCATCAGGCTCATCATAAGCACCTTGACCCACTAAAGCCACTCACAAAGGACAGCTGACCTGCCCAGGACTGCACACCTGGTTAGAGGGCAGAACTGGGTGTGAGTCCCTGTGCTCATCAGTCACAACCCTCAGGCATAGGCCCAACGCACACAACGGAAATGTGCAGGTGCCTCTGCTGGCCCTCTAACTCTGCTACATCTTCCTGTCCCTCTCCTGGGACTAGTTCAAATGCCTGCCCCGAGGCCTGCTCTCTTCCCTTCAGCTGGCAGGAAGTCATCAGGACTCTGGGCCAGCCTCTTGTGGACTTGCGAACTTCATTTTGGGGAAACTTCAATGTGGGGACTGGCGATCATGCTTCATAAAAACCTTTTGTAAATCTGGCCTCTGAACGCTGCTTTTCTAAAAGCTATTTACGGAGACACTGCCTGGAAACGCCCACGGAACTAAAGGAGCCTATGGTCACAAAGACTGCAGCATGAGCAGCGGGATGGGGAAAAAAAAAGAAACAGGAAGGATTTTTTAAAACCACACGTGTAGGGCTCTCATTTGCAGGGTGTGGGGAGGCTTGACTTACAGAAATTTCAAACCTGGCTGGGTGGTGGTGGCACATGCATTTAATCATTTAAGCACTTGAGAGGCAGAGGCAGAGGCAGGCAGATCTCTGTGAGTTCCAGGCCATTCTGGTCTGGAGAGCAAATTCCAGGACAGCCAGGGCTACACAGAGAAACCCTGACTTGAAATAAAACATAAACAAACAAACAAACAAATAACCTACAGGGTTCAAAAACTTCATATTCAGTTCAATTTCTATCAATCTAAAATTGCTCTAAGTACTTTTTAAAGATTGTATGTGTAATTATGCATCTGTCTGCAAATGGATATGCATGTGTGAGTGCAGATACCAGCAAAGGCCAGAAAAGAGTATCCTATCCCCTACAACTGGAGTTACAGGCAGCTGTGAGCTGCCCACTGTGGGTGCTAGGAACTAAATGTGAGTCCCTCTGGAGGAGCAGTAGTCTTAATCATGAGTCATCTCGCCAGCCTTAAAGTTTTAAGAACTCTTCCTGAGAACTGAGGAGCTATGAATAATGATAAACTAATATTCCCAAACTGCAGTATAAGAAATTTGTTCAAAGACAAGACACCTATCCCCAAAGCAGAGAGTGTGACTAATGCTTACTTAGCAATTAGACCTCCATCCCTTCATTTATTGACACTAACTCTGGCCCAGCTAAAAACAATCACTTACCCCTCATAAGCTTAAGTGTCCTCCATAAAACTGATGATACTGAAGAAAGTTCAAAGGCAAAAGTCCTCGTTTCTGTGGTGAAAAAACAAGAGAGATGAAAGCATTGGAACACCTCTCTGTGTTCAAGAGAGATTTCCTACCCCATCCTCTGCCTATCAATCAGCTAAGCGACCAGAGGCTTGGGGACAAGCTCTCTCCACGTTTTCCTAGCTCATGGAAAACGTGGGAGGATGGAACATGCTCACTTCATAATGACATCGTAAGAATTTAATGAGAAGACACACCCAAACACCTGCCATATTTCCAGAGCTACGAGTATTTGCTCTATCACCATGATTCATGTGGTATCAGAATATTAACCAAAATAATCATACCCCTGCTGAAATAATCAGACTTTCAGTTAATAATTTCCACTTTTCTTCCCATAAGTATAGAATACTTTTATGATTAGAAACATGATGACATTTCAAAAGAGAATTATCCCCGGGGCAGGTAACTCCCGGGTGGTGCTCAGGAAGGCACCGTCAGACCTTTGTACTATTCTCTAACTGTGAGACCCTCCCTCTTCCTGGAGCCATTCTTGTATTTAATCAAGACATTTATATGGAAAATGACAGGGGCATCTGCAGAAAGCCAATTCAGACAACACCAAGGCATTGTTTTAGGGCAGTCCTCACCCACCTTTCCTTTCTAGAAATCTGCCCTAGAGTTTTAAACCGCGCAGGCCAGAAAGGGAAGCACTGCACTTATTTAGTTCCATCTTTTCCCAGACCTTAAATGTATGCAATTTGTTTTTTCAAGTATGCTTGCCACTCCAAAGAAGAGTCCATACATGAAAAGATTGGTAAAACATTGAGATAGGTAAGTGATATTAACCTAAGGGCCCACTGTGTTTCTACTCCTGTGTTTTTTAAACTTTCCATAATAATAAAAATAATCTAATAAGGAAGATAAGCTATAACCAATAGCAACATGACATAAACATCCATTCTTGGGAGATCTCTTAGCAATACACCATCTCCGTGCCTCCAATGCAGATATGGTGGGAACCACATTTATGCACTAAGTGCTCATATGCCAGACAGAAAGGATGTGGTGGCGTTCAGCAGCTGGTGAACAGTAAAGTCAGCATCTCAATATCTCCGAGGCTATCCACACATACCACAGGCAGGGTGTGTGAGTGGGCACGTGGCCCCAGACACTTGCTCCTGCTGCTTCAGACTCCCTGGGGCAGCACAGAGGTCCCAGGAACTGACTACTATACAGACTTTCCCACTTTCCTTAGGGCTCCATTACAACCTCCTAGGAGCTTCTGGGTGACCACTGTCCTGACGATGTTTAAGGCACATTTGAGATAAGAATGGGACAGAAATGACAACAACCATTACCACATGGGAGTTAGCGAGATGGCTTGTCAGGCAAGGGAAGCTGTTACCAAGGTTGCCAACCTTAATTTGGCCTCTAGAATGCACATGGTAGGATAGAACCCACTCCCACAAGTTGTCCTCTGCCTGCACACATGTGCACAGGTGACTCACACACACACACACACACACTAAATAAATAAACAAACAAGCATTAAAAATTTAAGTCACTTCAACTCCCAAACTGGAAGCATTTAATAATATTTTAACTCTGGCCCTGTTTTATAGCATACAGAATAAAATTAATTTCCTTGTGTATATATACTGATATAAGTGACCAAATGAAAAAAAGGGATTGGAGACAAAGGTAGCTCTTTCTCATAGGAAATTTCCAGTTTAGGACCCAGGAGGAAAAAAGTCACCACTAAGCAAATACTACAGGCATCATTGCTTCTGTCCAATTTCACCAACTAATGGATGTAAATTTGAGGATGAACAGTTTTGTGCTCTGCTTAGCTGTAAAGGCTCTCCGCCAAGAGCTATCCAGAAGCAGGAACTGTACAGAAGAACTAACATTACCATGTGAGATCTGCCGACCTTGCACACCTGCCGACTGTACTGATAAATAAAGGCCACCAACAGGACTGAGAAATGAAATCTACATAGAATTGATAAGAGGTTTTGTGGCTGTGTAAAGGGGTTACTCTATTAGAAGAAGCTAGATGAACTTTATCATTTTCAAAATTTTTAAGCAATCTAAAGTATTGTAAAATGTTAAAAAAAATCATAAAGTCAGAACCTGAGTAGAGCCCCAATTAACTGAATTCTCAAAAAGATTCCCAACTCTGTGTATTCCTGATGTCTCAAATCAACCTAACACATAACTTTCTAAAATATGCTATATGAATACGGACATAACAAAAACCACGCCTATTGAAGAAAGAGATGCCATATTTAAAAAGAGAGAAAGAAGCTGGGTGGTGGTGGTGCACACCTTTAATCCCACCACTCAGGAGGCAGAGGCAGGCAGAACTCTAAGTCTGAGTCCAGCCTGGTCTACAGAGTGATTTCCAAGACAGCCAGGCTATGCAGAGAGACCCTGTCTTGAAAAACCAGACAGAGAGACAGAGAGAAACAACAGACAGACAGGGAGAGAGAGGGAGGGAGGCAGGGAGGGAAGAAGAGAGAGAGAGAGAATGAGCATGGAAAATAAAGGCTAACAGGAAAGGGGAGGGATTAGACACATACAAAGCATCTTAGGGGAAGTTTGGCAGTAGAAAGGCTCACCCTTCAATTTACCTTTCTAAAACAGTAGAATCATGCCTACTGCTTCCTCTCCTCCATTAAGAAAGGAGAGGCTGCCACTCAGCCCACCCCTTCTGTGTACTGTGTGAGCTCCTCTTAGCTTTCTGTCCAATAGTGCACATTCTTGAGCAAACCAGTTTAGAAAAGAACTATTTTGACTCGCAGTTTGATGTGTTTCAGCCCATGGTCAGCTGGCCTCATTGTTTACGGGCTGTGGTGAGGCAACACATCATGGTAGGTGGCCTGTAGGAAGCAAAGGTTCTTACCCTGGAGACAAATGGTAAGAGGAGCAGGAAGGGACAAGGATACACTACCCCTTCCAAGGGCATGCCTGCGGCTCTGCGACACCCATTTTATACATTTTATAACAGTTGCCAGGAAACATGAAGTAAGCCGAACAAATGACTAAGGTTGTTTCGTGTATTGTATGTTTGCAGAAGTCACAAGAATTTTTGGTGGGAGTTTTCAGGAGACGCTCATGGAGTGTTTCTATGCCATGTTCAGCTCTCTGAGAATTCTGTAGTGGAGGTCAGTAGAGTTCAACTTCTGATCATAGAACACGGGCCACAGAATCAACTAAGCAAGACTCCAGTGACTGAAGTGACAAACAGGAATCATGTATGGCTCTAAATGAGGACCTCTGCATATACCTTCTGGTTGTGTAGCTTGGTGTTATTGGGATTCCCACAGTGGGAGTGGGGCTGGGGGCGTGTCTCTGACTCTTTTGCCTGCACTTGGGGCCCTTTTCCTCCTACTAGGTTGCCTTGTCCAGCTGTGCTATGAGGGTTTGTGCTCAGTCTTATTGTAACTTGTTAGGCCAAGCAGGGTGGATATCCTTGGGAGGCCTGTTTGTTTGTTTGTTTAAGAGAAACAGGAGCAGTTGATCTGGTGGAGAGGGGAGATGGGGGAGGAACTGGAAAGAGTGGGGAGAGGGGAAACTTCGGTGGGGATGTTATGTATGAAAAAAGAACAAAAGTTTAAAAAAGATGCACCTTCTGCTGTCATTACAGGTCAGGAGAAAGTTGTGTTTCTAATTCAGGGTTGGGGGTGGCTCATTACCCAAAACAATGCTGCTGCTTTATGGTAAAAATAACTAATTGTCCATTAAAATATTCGAAAAGTTTAAAATGACATTATTATAGACAAGGAACAGTAACAATCAGTTACATAAAATTGGCAGCAACTTGATTGTGTAAATTTTAAGAGGACCTATTCTAAATATGCCCTCCAAACTGTCATCTACACACACACACACACACACACACACACACACACACACACACACGCTGTCAGTGAACGTCAGGACTAGCCAGAGAACTGTAACCCTGTGTACTCTTCTTAAAATACCTATTTCTGGGTCCACACCCAAAGGTTTTGTTTCAATAGTCTGGGGTGGAGCCAAGAAATTTATATTTTAAACAGGAACCTGGGTAATTCTGACACATACCATTGTTCACCAATGATTTAAAAAAATGGCCAGAATAACCAGGAGTCACCTGTGGTTCATGGCTTAATTGTTCTGTTAGTTGTTCTGTTCTGGTTCATGGCTATAATATAATCACTGAGAAAACTGGAGCAGGAGGATTGCCCCCAAGTCCCAGGCCAGTATGGACTGTATTCGCTGGTTCCAGGCCAAGACGAACTTGCTTTGGATGTTCCCACTGTGGAGAAAAGGTCTTCAAGGAGACATTTGATAGTTGGCTTCCAAGGCATTTGCACTCACCTCCGGATAAAGCACACACCATTACCAGCCCAGCTTAGAGAAGGTACTAAGTACTTACCTCAATGGCACATAAAACTAACAGAGTCGCTGTTATGGCCCTCCTTACCTATTCTTCCTCAAGCCCTTCAGCATGGCCAGCCATTCTTTTTGAGATGGTTTTAGCCCTCAAAACTGTGGACTTCTTTCAAATATAGTCAGATACACAAACGCTTGTGCTATCTTATGGAGTTTGCCGTGTCCACAAAGCCACAAAGCCCAAAATTAACTTAAAAAAAAAAGGAAGAAAAGAAAACGAACCAACAAAACATTGTGTACTTCCCTGCTGGCACTCTCCAGCAGAGTGCTGGGACAGCCTTCTACACACTGTCTTGAATTTCACTTGCTCAACCTGAACCACGTCTGAGATTCCTTGAGTTTCTTACATCCTGGGAAGATTCTTTATACACACACACACACACACACACACACACACACACACACCAGCGAATTGTTTTTAAAATGAGACAGAGAGAGGCCTTTTCTAACTCTTAAATTACCTTCTTTCTGCTCTTTCATCACCAAACCAGTGGCGAGACAGCCAGAGCCAGGGCAGCTTCCCGTGCTCATGACTGTCCACCTCCCTACACTTTGCAACCACAGGCGCCCTCAGAGTCCTAATTATCGCCCCCCAAAGGCCTTTGCTGGGTACTTATCACCCTCACCCTTCAAAACCTGAACCCCATACCAACAATTAATCACCCTTATCTAAGAAAAGCACAGAACATCAAAAGATACGGATCCACAGACCCTAGGGGGATCAGGTGCCCGACCAGCAGCAGGTGAGTCTGAAGTCCTTCAAATCCCCTATGACAACCTCCTGCTGAGGACACTCAGCAGGCCCTCACGGGCGCAGAAGTACAGCTCAGCTGTGTCGTCTCCCCAGGTGAAACCCTGTCTAGCCCGGACCCACCAGGATGGGCCTTTTCCAGATGGAGGAGCCTGGAGACGCCAGCACCAGGACGCGGAACGCTGCGGATGCGCCCTGCATCTCCTGGCTGCGCGCAACATCTCTCCCAGTCCCTGGGCGCTGGGCGCCGGCACCCGAGCCGGAGCCCCGCCGGGGTGGGCCTCTGCAGGCCCCCAGCCCGCCGGCCACACGCGCTGCGGGACGTGGGACAGCCGCACCGAGGCCTGATCGCGCAGATTCCGCGCCCGCCCGGCCCCATCCCGTCGACCCACCAGGCCCGCAGCCGGGCGATGACCGCACGGAGCGCGCAGCCGCGGAGCTCCGGCCCGGCTTACTCACCCCGGACGCGGCCACCGTGAGGCCGCCCGGGGAAGGGGAGGTGGTGAGGAGCAGCCCCGGGGATGTCCCTCGTGGATTGCGCCGCCAGGAGGCGGCCCTACAGCCCCGGCTCCGCCTCGCACACAATGCCATCGGGAGGCGGGTCTGCCCGGTTCTCCAGGGACTTGGCGCCACCGGCCGGCCGGGCCAGCCCCACAACGCGCTGCAGGGGCTTGAGGAAAAGAAGGGATGCACAACTCAGCCTTTGGGGGGGGGGGTTACAGACCTTTCTGCGGCTTGCGAGCTAGGCCCCTGGCGCTCCTCACATTCCATCCCCGGGGACGTCACCGGAACCTGGGAAAGAGATCGAAACCCTCTGCTTTACAGAGCAGGAAAACGACGCTTTGGACTCTCAGCCCTTTTGCTTCTCTGGGCAACACTGAGTGAAGCTTGGCCTTAGGCCACATCCTAGAATCCAGAGGTCCGCAGTTATGTGTTTATTTTGCGTGACATTACCAGGCGACATTGTCATCTACAAAGTTCACGCTCAAGAACCCAGGAATCGCGTACCAAAATAAAACAAAAGCAAAATCTTTGCCCTTCATAATGTTTTAAGTAAATTTACAAATTTGTATTTTGCGTTGGTCTGAATTCATCTGGGCCAAGGGTTGGACATACACTTAAGCAACTCTAAAGTTCGACAGGTTGCAGCCTTCTCAGCATTGCACCAAATTGAAAACAGAATAATGTTTATGCAGAAAAAAAGATTGAAAAATAATGGTGAGCTCTGTTTAGGCACAAAGGACAACAAAATACATGCTACCAGCTCTCTCAGAAAATTTATATAAAAATCACCCCATCTAGCTCACGCTAAAGCAGTGATTCTCAACCTGTGGGTCGCGACCCTTTCACAGGGGTCGTATACCAAATATTTACATTATGATT
Organism: Ondatra zibethicus; assembly: GCA_004026605.1. Taxonomy (NCBI): domain Eukaryota; kingdom Metazoa; phylum Chordata; class Mammalia; order Rodentia; family Cricetidae; genus Ondatra; species Ondatra zibethicus. Next base: position 42,313 of record PVIU01000890.1, read on the forward strand.
GATAATAGTAGCAAAATTACGGTTATGAAGTGGCAGCGAAGTAATTTTATGGCAGAGGGGTCACCAACCACAGGAGGAACTGTATGAAAGGGTCCCAGGATTAGGAAGGCTGAGAACCTCTGCTTCCAAGGAGCAGACTAGGAAAGAGCCCTGAGGCATTGAGCTTTAAACTGGTTTAAGGCCATTCTGATGCCACATGTCCTAGTCATCACTGTGATGGGGGAGGGAAATATAGAGCCTGGAGCCTGAGCCTCCTGCATTGGGCTGGAGAGGTCCTAGGACTACTGTGCTCTGGCAGAAGTAATGGGACCTCCCTGTAGAGGACTGGTTTCGATTTGGTCCTATGGATACAAGTCAACCACTTTTTTGATTTTTCACTTATTTCTATATTTACTTATTGTGTAGTGCTGCGGACAGGAATCAAGGCCTGGGCTAGTTGAGACAAACCACCACCAAACTGTACAGTACCATCCTCACAGCCACCCCCTCCACACGGGCACACCTTGACTTCAAAATCCTTTTACAAACCATTTTACCAGTTAGTTCTTGTCAGCTTGACATCAGCTGGAGTCATCGGGGAGAGGGAGCTTCGGCGAGGACTTGTCTCCAGCAGAGCAGCCTGTGGGTGGGTCTGTAGATTGGTGTTCCCGAGGACCAGGTGGTGTGCGAGGGCCATCACATGAGAAGTGACACAAAGTGAGCAAGCCAGCAAACAGAGCTCCTCCACAGTCTCTGCCTTGGCTTTTCTCGGTGATGGACTAGCACGTAAGAGGGAACCAACGCCCTTCTTCCCCCGGGTAACTATTGGTCATGGTGTTTATCAGAACAACAGAGAGCAAACTAGAACAATCCCCAAGCAAAGGGGCTACATGTGAATGACAGCAAAGGCCCCCAAAGAGCTGTCAGAAGAAAAGCTTTTAACAAACTGAATTGAACACTCTTGGAACAGCTAGAGATCCCTGACTCCGGCTTTTATCACACCCAAGGAGTGCAGTGTCCTGCTTAGATTGTCGTTACCTTGACAACAGCCAGAGCTTTGAGAAGACAGAACTTCAGCTGGGAAAATGTCTGTATCAGATTAGCCTGGGGTGCACTTTATTAATGACGAATGTGGGAGGACCCAGCTCACTGAGGGGGGTGCCAGCCGTAGGCAGGTGCTCCTATGTTCTATAACGAAGCAGGCAAATAAGCCGTGAGGAAGGAAAAGGGATAAACAGCACTCCTCCATGGCCTGTGCTTCAGCCTTGGGTTCCTGCCTTGGGTTCCTGCCTTGACTTCCCTACGCGATGGATGACAACTGTAGGCTGAAACAAACCCTTCCCTCCACAAGTTGCTTTGGGGCAGTGTTTTATCACAGCAATGGGAAACAGCTTAAGACAGAGACTGGTACCAAGCGTGGGATTTTTATTGTGATAGAATGTCGCTTTGGGAAGGAGCAGTAAGAATGGGAGGAAAAGAAAACAAGACACCCTAAGGATTAGAGAAACAATTCTGATGCTTTGCATTGGGCTGGAAATAGTGTTCATTTCCATTACCAGAGTAGAAAACATTTCGTCCAGAGGACAGTGGGCAGAACACCCAAAGAAGTCTTGCCTTCCTTGGTAGAAAAATTAGCATACTCTGAGCACTGTTCCAGAGGTGCCCAACAAGACCCCAAAGGAGTAAATTGTAACCAAGAGTGTTTATAGAAATGTAAAAATAATCAACATCCAACAGAAAAAAAATTCATAATACCTGACATCGGGTGTGCAAAGAGGCAGGAAACAAGCACTGTCCAGGACAATCAGCTGAAGGTGATATAGAACTGGAATTGATACTAGAGTGAGCAGAGATGGGTGTGAAGACAACTCTCACACATTCTACACATCCAACAAGTTGAGCCGGTTGTAGCGGCTCCTGCCTGTATTCCCAACACTGGGAGCAGCAAGATGGATGTGAGTTTGAAGCAAGCCTTGTCTTCAGAGACCGTATCCCAGGAAACAAGCTATGTATGGTGTCACATGCTGTAATATTAGAAGCTAGGAGGTAAAAACAGGAAGATCTGGAGTTCAAGATAATCCAAAACTACCTGGGGAATTCGAGTTCACCCTGGCTGGATTAAGTCCCTATCTAAAAGGGTGGGGGAGTTTTGTTTTTGTTTTGTTTTGGTTTGGTTTTATTTTGGTTTGGTTGGTATGGTTTGGTTTTCCAGACAGAGTTTCTCTGTGTAGCTCTGGCTGTCCTAGAACTCACTCTGTAGACCAGGCTGGCCTCAAAACCACAAAGATCCACCTGTCTCTGCCTCCCGCCTCGGAGGGAGTTTTTTTTTTAAGTTTCTAACTGGACCTATAGAAATGAAAGGTAGGCTGTATGACAACAGATCACAGGGGAGAAAGGGAGGTATACTCTCATAAGGTTCTTTTATAAATTTTATTTTACGTGTATGAAAGTCTTGTCTGTATGTGTGTATATGCACCACATGCATTCCTGGTGCCTGCAGCATTCAGGAGAGGGCATCCAATTTGGAAATAGACTTACAGATGGTTGTGAGCCATCTCATGAGTGCTGGGAACTGAACCCGAGTCTTCTGCAAGAGCATCCAATGTTTTTATCAGCTAAACCATCTTTTCAGCCCCTATTGTAAGGTTCTCATGCTACATGATATATAACAAAATCCCTACCCTATACATGTATATTATTTTCAGATAGAATATGATAAATAATAATATAAGCTTTTGGGCAGCCACTAAAGGGACAAAATGGCCACCGGTAGTTGGATCAGGATCAGGGGTTTTCAAGTGCTTGGCCTCTTATTCCATGTGAAATGAAAGCCCACACAGATTTGCGAAAGTAGCAAAGAACCCTTACTTAAAGCAAAATAATAGAAAAGATCAGAAGACACCGTAAGCAAGCAGTGGCCATGCGAATCAAGACACTGAAGGGCCCCTGCTACTGTTTGTTCAGTAAAAGGGTGACTTTAGTTACTATGGATATAGTGAGAGTGGTTATGTCTACTAAATGAGAGATTGCCTTATGTAATTATTTTCTGGGGTATGTGCCCCTTCCCATACGGCATCTGATTTTAATCAAATGCATGCTCAAGTACACATAAGATGGTTCACTCCTTAAAGGTTCACTGAAGGACACAGTTTTGATTAATTGTGAGTGAACCTAAAACCAAATCAAGCCAGGTCTTTACATTCCTTGTACCCAGATACATTGGAAATGTATATGAATTTCATGATCCAAGTGCAGAGAATAATGGGACCCCGTGTCATGAATTCACCCCCAAGGCTCAGGACCATCACTGAAGAGGGAAGCAGAAGAGTGAAAGAGTCAGAAGTTTGAACCAGGCAGTGGCGGTGCACGCCTTTAATCCCAGAACTTGGAAGGCAGAGGCAGGCGGATCTCTGTAAATTTGAGTTCGAGGCTAGCCTGGGTGTCTACAAGAGCTAGTTTCCAGGACTGGCTCCAAAGCTACAGAGAACCCTCGCCTCAAAAAACGAAAAACAACAAAAGAAGAAAAAGTTTGGGAGTACAAGAACAAAACAATATCTTCTGGACATAAGATCAAGACAGTCGATATTATAACGTGCACTGGCTTGTCTGTGAGCTCCCACCACCAACCAAGGAACTATTAGCACTCTATGGCATCTAGGGGACAGAGAGACAGTTTTACTGAAGAGTGTGGCCCCGTGTACAGTTGCCCATGCTCCCATGGATAGCCCCTGGAATGTATGGTCTATACAAATTGTACTTGGGTTATGAGAAAGAGAGAGAGAGAGAGAAAGAAAGAGAGAGAGAGAGAGAGATAAGATGAGCAGGAGCATCTATCTGGTGTGGTTTTGCATACCCTTCATCCCAGCATCACAGAGGCCGAGGCAGGCAGATCTCTGTGAGTTCAAGGCCAGCCTGGTCTACAGAGTGAGTTCCAGGACAGCTGGGGCTATACAGAAAGACCCTGTCTCAAGAGAAAGAGAAGGGCGGGGGTAGGACATAAAGTTGAGAGCGAGTAGGAAACTGAGGAGGAAAATCTGAGAACTAGGGGGAGAGGTAAGTGATGGATATAACCAAAGTATACTGTACGGAATTCTCAAAGAATTGACAAAAAAGTTGTTGCTAGGGGAAGGGAAATTAACCCCATAGGTCAGAGAGGGAATGTATGTGTACTCCCTGCAGGTGGGGTCCAGGGTTGCTAGGCCCATTAGTCAGAGACTGCTGTGTATGCATAGCTTATAGGTAAAGGAACTGGCTGTCAGTTGAATTATTAGGAGGTGCATAACCCAACCTAAATAGAGTCCCACGTTACTGAGCTGGTTTTTGTGCTTGCCTGCCTCAAAAATAAATTGCAGCTGGTATGGCAATAAAGGAGATAAAGCATAACCATAAGGTTTTCTATGGGGCTGGAGAGCTACCTCGTGGCTGAGTGCTTGGTGCACAGCTTTGATGACCTAAGTTCAGATCTCAGTGCCCATGTAACCAGCCAAGAGTGGTCTCTTACTTTGCCTTTAAACCTAGCACTGCGGAAGGCAGTGGCAAGAGGATCCCTGGGCTTTGCTGGTGGCCAGCCTAGCTGGAAACCATGAGCTCCAGGCTTCAGGGAACAAGGCAAAAAGTGATAGAAGGGAACACTTTATGCTCACCTCTGACCTCTGTGCACATGTGTGTATAAACTACACCTCTACCCCTCACTCCACTCTCACAAACTTTATTAGTTCAAAAAAAAGTGGACAAATAATCTTCCCTGAAGGAGCAACCTCTTGATTGGTTATCCGATTCCAAGTAGCCAGCCCTGAAATCACATACATGCGACACGGAAGGACCCAGTAGATTATATCTATACGTTTGCATGTTTATATATGTAACAATAACAGCCAGGGAAGGGAGATGCCAGGGGTTGGAAGGGAACAGGGGAGCAGAGCATGGGAGGAGTTGGAGGAAGGAATAGAGGGAAACATAATTATGTTTTAATCTTTTAAAAGTTAGTAAAAATAATTTTTAAAGTGTGCAGAGAAAGCAGAGCAAATAACAGATGAGACAAATAGAAAGCAATCAGAAGGAAATCTACTTGAACAATATTACTAATTATACTTAAAAGCACCAATTAGAAGGCATATTTTTAGATCCAGTGAAAAGGGCAAATCTTTGGAGCTGGAAGTACATATTGCTCTTGCAGAGGACTCGAGTTCAATTCCCAGTACCTGCCTTAGCAGCTCACAACCTCCTGTAACTCCAGCTCCAGAGGATCTGGCACCCTCTCCTGTGGGCCCTGTGTTCACATGCACACCCCCTAAACAGACACACATAAACATATAATTTAAAATAAAACATTTACAACCAAGAACCTACTATACGCTGCCTGAAAGCACACTTAAATGTAGCTATAAAGTTGGTAATAGCAACAAATTGTTTTTTTAAACTGGGAAAAGATAAACCACTAATATAAATCGAAAGAAGCACAAAGGAGCAGGAAGATGTCACAGCAAATTAAAGCGTTTGCCATCAAGCCTGAAAGTCTGAGTTCAATTCCTGGAGCCCACATGGAAGAAGAAAAGAGCTAACTTCTGCAAATTGCCCTCTGGCCTCTACATACATTCTATGCCCTTCCGCCCACTACCACCCACATACAAATAAATAAAAAGGTAATTAAAAGTTTTTAAAATGAAACAAGGACTATAGTTCAATAGTAGAGTATGTGCTTAGCATGCACAACTCCTTGGGTTCAATCACCAGAGCAGATGACAGGGAAGTGGAGAGAGAGAGAGAGAGAGAGAGAGAGAGAGAGAGACCCATATACACACAGACATATAAAGAAAGGAACAAAGAAAATGAGAGGCCAGTTTTGTTTTGTTTTCAGTATCAAGCAAAAAAAAAACAAAAAAAAAAAAACAAGATACCTCAAAGCAAAAGCTATTAATAGAATAAAGAAGGTCATTCATTTTATACCAGCAAAGGATGGGTCAGTTATTAAGGGAAAAATTCTAAATATTAATAAACCAAATAACAGACCCTCAGTGTATATGCAGGGAAAAAACCCGCAAGGTATGTGCTGAGAAGTGGGCACATCCTTGGTTATAGCCAGAGATGAAATATTCCACTCTCAATAACCCTGAACTCAAAAACCCTGAGTTTGTATTCCTCACCCCTCCAGAACCATAAACTGAAGTAAACCTCTTCTCTTTATATGTAGGTATTCCTACTGCAACAGAACACTGGCGTGGCCTCCACTAATACTGGTCAAGCAGGAATTTAAAGTTTCCAGGCATGGTGGTACACACCTTTAGTCCCAGCACTTGAGAAGCAGGTGGATCTCTGTACGCTTGAGAGCAGTCTGGTCTACATAGCAAGCTCCAGGTTAGTAGGAGCTGCATTGTGAGGCCTTGTCAAAAAAAATAAAGACATAAATTTACAATCACAACCAAAAATGAGGAGGAAAGAAAAATACACAAGAGGAACCAGAAATGGAAAGGCATCAGAAGTGACTGCATTTCCCATCATTTACAGCAGGGAATTAGCTCACACTGAACCGGGTTGTGCCATGGGGAAACTGTGACGTCAGCATAGACATTACAGGCACAGTGCTAATGGCCAAAGAAATTGACAACAGGCTCTCCACTAGAAAACTTGCCCCTTTTCCAGTTGGTATTATTTTGTACTCTCTGAATTCTCTAGCCAAACATATGTATTACTTTTAAAATAAATGTCCCATGTTCTGCTTTATCGTCTTGCTGTTGTTCAATTTCAGATTTAAGACAGATGAGGACAGTATACTATGTCTATTTTTAAAGTTTTATGGTCTGTGCATGTATGTTTTCCAGACGAAGCTCAGCCACTTCACAGCCTGTCTCCACACGATGTTATTTTCCAAAGAAATACTAACCCACATCCAAAAATAACAGAAAGGGAACTTAAATCTCCACCTCCATGTCACGAGAACATCAAAGGGGGATTCCCTTCATAAACCAGAACAAAGCCTTATGAAATCCCTGCTCTGGCCTTCACTCAATATCTCACACCACATGGGGGCTGATGGGGCTCCTCCTTCCCTTACCATCAGCACACTCCTTGTTGGGGAAAGCAAGCAAGAGTAAGAGTCCTTCCAAGGGAAAGCCTAGCATGAAATTCCAGAAAATTTACCCCCAGTGTCTGAGACCTAACTTGCTGGAATCTCTTGCAAAGCTCTTGTTCCCGACTCCTTATGTTCTAAACTAGGTCTTATCCATCTCTGCATTCACACAAGCCAGTCCCCCAACCATAGCAATGCTGCGGACACAGCAGTGCCTCACACACCAAATGCACATGGAAACTGTCGTTTGGAATACAGCTTTTGTAAAAGTGGGCGTGAGTGAAGAGGAAGGAAATGAGTGTTTACTGAGTATCTGCTGTGGGGCAGGCACAGTGCCTGTGACATGTCCCTCGGTGTTCTGTTCTGGCTCAGTAATTTTCAAGTGGAGCATGAAAGGTAGACAGGAGAGGTAGAGAGTTCAAATGAGCCCCATGGAACCCAGATACTCTCTACTATATGTGCAAACACACGCAGTAGAAAACCTTCACATAGAGTATAAATCCTTCTTCTACCTCGACACACATAAACTGAGACACGAGACACTTTTGCCAATCTTGTGCCTGAATCCTGCTTGAGCTTTAAGCATTAAGGATGAGAGAGAAAGATTACTAACTTCGCTGAAACCCTGAAGGGGAGAGTGCGCACATCTCTGTGTATACATGTGTGTGTTACACGGGTGTTTATAACGCATACATATTCAAAGATGCCCACTAGATGGCAAACCCACATCTCAAATGCTAATGTTGACTGGAATCCTCCTTCTGGAAGTCTATGGAATTTTAATAAGCCAAGCCCAGTTCCTGAAAGGCCGAAATATTGTACATAGTTTCAGACTATGCAAATAAACTTTGTGATGGTAATCTTACAGATAACTTCTGGGGATGCAGGGTAAACTTACAACGTCACCACCTCTTTAGTCTATGTCACTCAGCGTCCATGCAAACTGACAGTCTTAATATAGATAAATTCCCTTGACAAAACCATCTGATGGCACAGCTGGGCTTCAAAACCGATTGTGGGACTAAAAGTAAGTGACAAGACAAAAGACAGGACCCCGAGCAGCTTCACTCCTGGGCTGAGACACCAACAGTGAGCGAGGGTGCACTTCCTCTCTCACTCAGGCATGGAGGAAGGAGCTATGTGGAAGCTGTGTTACCTTCCCTGTCGCTTCCTGCATCTCCCCACCACCCAGGGTTAGCTGACCCTGTACAATAGGACCCAGTCTGGACTCAGATCTATAACACACTGCCCTATCCTATCTAGCTCCTCCCTCAGCACAAACCAGATTTGCCAGCTCCCTCTCCCACACCCTATATTGACATGAACAGATCCTGGCCTCCTACACCTCCGAGGGTTTTTTTTAGAAAAGCTACATTGCTGTCATGAAAATAGTATTGACAGGCCAGCCCAATCAATGAATAAATGCTGAATGTAAAGAGATTTTATAGACTCTCAAAAATGTCAGTGTTCGGGCCTTGGGATAGAGTCACCAAATTTCTCATGGAAGAGTAGGAGCCTGTGGGGACTTGGGGTGGGGAGACCCTGGGGTGGGGACTGGGCCCTTAAGGTGGTTCCACAGAGCTTCCCTTTCTCTGGTTTCCAAGCAAAATAAAGACTTCGGTGTCCTTCAAAATGTGATAGTTCCCTCTACTGCCATTACCTGGAGCCACTGAAGACTAAAAATACTAGACGGGAATGTGCAATGTTACCAAAATGTTCTATTCTAGTGTGTTTTTACCGTTATTATCTTACTGTCTCTAACTTATAAACTGAATTTGAAAATAAGTGTACATGTGCAAAAAAAAAAAAAAACCCATTGTATATAAGGTTTGACACTGCAGTTTTAGGTCTCCACTGAGGTCTTGAAACATCTTCCCGTGGATAAGGGGACCAGGAGATGTGAGAAGACTGCCCCTGGCTTCCCGCATCCCACCGTCCTCTGGACCACAGGATCTCTGCCTATTTGCACAGCAGTCATCCTTGACCGCCCTGGAGCATCTTGCTAATGTGGGTTTGTGCACAGCTGTTTAGCTTCCCTCCCAGCTGGAGCTACAGACACCATCTGGAGACCCCACCAGGAGAGACTGAGAGGTAACTTAGACTGTTTCCAATTTCATCATTGGGGTAACAACTTCAAGTTCAGAACTTGAGTCATTTATCTTACTTAATTATGATATTGGTTGGGCTCCCATAATGAATCACTACAAATTGAGCTTAAACACCAAAACTGTATTGTCTCACCATTCCAGATTGTAGAAATCTAAGATTAAGGTGCCCTTGAGAGGGTTTCTTCTGAGGGCTGTGAGACAAATATGTCTCACACTCTTCCCAAGTGTCTAGTGGTTTTCTGGCAATCGTCAATATTCCTTGCTGTCTTAGTCACTTTTCTATTGCTGTGAAGAGACACTGTGACCAAGCATTTAATTGGGGCTGGCTTACACCCATGGCCAGCATGACAGGAAGCATGGCAGTAGGCATGGTGCTGGAGAAGTAGCTGAGAGAGAGAGTGAGAGCAAGAGAGCAACACTGTGCCCTGATGTGGGCTTTTGAAACTCAAAGCCCACCCCCAATGGCACTCTTCCTATGACAAATTCACACCTCCTAATTCTTCTCAAATAGCGCTACTTCTTGGTGACTAAGCACTCAAATATATGAGCCTCTGGGAACCACTCTTACTCAACACCACATTTGCCTTGTTGGAGCATCGTTCTAATTACCTTCATCTCTCCACGGCATCTTCTTGTGTCCAGGATGTATACACACTGGGTCAGAGACTCACCCTGTTCCAGTTAATTGAGTTTTAACTAATTACATCATAACCATTCTATTCCAAATAAAGCCATATCCCACATTACTAGAACTTCAGCAATTTGGCGAGGATGAAAGTCAACCTAACACGGACTACATTTTCTAAAGGAAAAAGCCAAAAACACCAGTTTGAAGACGGGGCAGAACGTGTGCAATTGGGACTGTGGGAGACATCTTATCTCAGAAAGAATTTTAAAATATCCATTGGAGGATTCTTAATTATAGAAGCTCTGCTTTATATGTAAGATTAGAGACTAAACCTGTGGCTCTTTTACATTATTAGGAATTATAAATTATAAATCAAGAAGAATTAGAGAGGACTCCCATGAAATCAAATGAATGTGCAATGCATGGAGACACAGACATGAATACAGACGTGGACACACACACTCATAGATCCTTGAAAAAAATAACAGTCCAGCAGACTGCACATGTTTGACTGGTCTCATTTAGGATCAGTATGAAGAGTTCAATACTTGTGTACTAACCATTGAAAATGCAGAACATTGTAAAATTATTTTTCAAGTGTGATTTTGGTTAATTTGAGCTACTTCCTCACTACTCCCAAACTCTACAACTTTGTAAATATATAGATATAGATATTATATATACATATATATATGATATAAGGAGAAACAACAGGAATATATCATCCCAACTGAAAACATTCACTGTGGGGGTCATGGTTATACAGAGACAATAATGTGCATTTGTGACTATTTTACCTCTTATTTTCGCGCTGACTTCTCTATGCTATGTTCCCAAGATAGGAATGAAAGCAGAGCCTGGGATTGATGAGACAACAGAAGAGAGTGAGCCATGACAAAGTCACTCCCAAACTACCTACAAAAGGCACTGTCCCCCCTCCAGGAAGGGACTATCTTACCCTTTTGAAAATGCTACTAGGTTCTAGTCACTTAAATATAAAGTAAATTATCTGAACTCGTGTTGGAACTGAGGAAAGTATAAATAAATAAATGAAAATTAAATATGCTTAAGGCTTTACAAACCGGTTTATATGAGATGGGAAACCAGGATGTCAAATGGGGTTGGGGGTGGGGCGGACACACCTGAAACACTGGATGAACTGCAAGAAAATGAAGATTCACTCTGTGTAAAAGAAACCAACAAACAAACAAATAAAGACTCATTTTTGTATGCAGGACCTATGTAGGATCTATGGAGGTATAGATTAATTATCAGGCCTTTCCAGTCCTCAGAAAAACTCCATAAGGTGTTACCACCACCCTCATTAAGACGAGGGCCCTGAGGATCAGCAAGGTTAGAAAATTTGCCCCACCAAGGGTCCTAGGGCAAAAACTCAGCAGTGCCTGACCTAGGACCCGGGTCCACCTCTGCCCGCAACCTCTACCTGCAGCTGGGAGCAGCAACCCGGGCTGGAGAGTTGCAGCTTCCATCAAGCCCCCAACTACACCTGCATCTCTCAGCAGGCCTGAGGAGAAAAAGCAGGAAGCCATGGAGAAGAAGGCTGGAGTGGAAGGGGAGGAGACTTTGGAGGAAGACTACAGGGCGTCAAGGCCTAACAACAACTGTGTACGAGGAAAACAATTTCGCTCAAGAGGGCTATTTATAGGGATGTTCTTCCTCAGCAGTCCCTGCCCCCTCCCCTTTCTTTTGTGTTAAACGGCGCCTGGCAGATTGGTAAAGGGTTAGAGGCAGTGTACAGGAAACTGTGGAACACAATGAACGGGGCGGGGACAGATCCCCACCCACCTAAGAAAATCGCTTGCTCCAATGTGGAGGGACCCTGGAGGGAGACAGATGGAGCCCGGGCTCTGATCCTTCTATAGTTTCTTTCTTTCCGAGTCAGAAAAAAGGCAACGTTCCCAAAGGATGCAGAATCCAATGAAAGGGAAAATAGAGAGGCTGAAGGAGGCACCAAAACCAAACTAGGATTACAGAAATAAGTCAAAGACGGGTTTCATCCTGAGAACTCCCCCAAGTCAACGCAGGATGGTTTTCCTACTCCAAGACTTTCCAGTTTGAGAAGTCAAAGACATAGCAAAAGAAATGATCTCAAGCTGTAGCTACTGGGAAAGATCAGAAAACACCTCCAGACGCTCAGGGCAGACTCTGGGGCCACTCTTAAATAAGAACAGTCCAGTCATTTTCCTCTCTGGGCCCCTGGTCAGAGGCCTCAAGCCAAATAGATTCAAAGGTAGACTCAGAGCCTAAGACCAAGGCCTGTGCTAGTTCAGGTGTGGGCTGTGTGGGTTCTGATGGGGGCATAACAGCAATTCAGCAGGAACACTTGGCTCTCCTTCTAGCCTTGAAATCTCTTCTCAGTCCTGGACCAGGAAGGAAGTGTCCCGCCGCTCTTTGGCAACCTCCGGGCCCATGTTGAGTGGGACAAGTGAGTTTTGTGCTCACAGAGTCTGAAGTGCTAAAGACCCATTTCAGGGCAAACTGTGCATATGGGTCAAATGTCACAATGATTTAAAAAAAAAATTCAGGGAACACAGAAAATCTCCAGACCTCTTAGATTAAACACACACACACACACACACACACACACACACACACACACACACACACGCGCGACAATATTCAATGTAAAGATATTATAGAGTGACTAAAATACTGGTGATGAAATTTTAATTTCTGAACTTGCTTCAAATATTACATGTAGATAACTCATCTTCCATTCTGACAGTGTCTGTTCTATCTTACCTTTCATACTGCCAAAGAATATTTCTTCCTAGACGCTCTGGTGTGGCCCTTGATGTGCCAAGAAGTAGGGAGAATTTTAGCGTAACCAGTGCCCAGTTCTTAGGAACTCGGTTTGGACTGATTCTGCCTGTCTACATCTAGACTTTTTAAGTCTGGGGAGGGGGGAGGGGGGAGGGGGAAAGTCATTTGTAACCTAGTCTTTTTCTAACATTTCTCTTCCCTTCCACCTTTCCTATCCCCAAATTCCTACTTACTTGCTTTTTCAGTTGGGAGGGCACAGCGATATGCAGGGCTCTCACTTTGAGTGATGCTGCTTTCCAAGTCTGGAATCCAAAAGAACTAGGTAGGCAGGCAGGCACACAGGCAGACTGTCCCAGACCTTATTGGAGATGGGGAGACTCTTGGAATTCCCTTCGCATTCGTTCTTCACCCTGTTCCTGCTCACTCTTGGAAGTCCTGCTGGAAGCAACACTGCCTTTCATAGTCATGGAGATGGTAGAGCCCTGGGGAATGGACTGGTCAGGATGGAGAACTGATTCCTTTTCTCTCATGAAGGAGTTCTTTACTTGTGTTTTCTTAGGGGTTGGCAGTGTGGCTTTGGCAGTTTGCATGCCCTCTAAGGAAGCTTGGTCCACCCCATCTGGACCTTTGGCGCTGCCATTTGCAAAGTAACAAACAGGCACTGTGCACAAGAAGTACAGCCATGGAGGCCTGGATGCCAGCTTTCTGAAGTCCATTTACCTGGCCATTCTCTGTCCTTTGTTGGCCTGAGAGCCCTGGAGTATAGAGGGTTAGATAAGACACAAGCCGTCATTGTCACGGAAGAGCTTCCCTTGCAGCTGATCTCACCCCCAGATACCATCCGTGCACCTTTAGAACAGGGACAGCTGGAGGCAGGATGAGACGGAAGTCAGTAACAAATACATCTGGCTAGACAATAAATTGAGCATTTAATTGGCTACCTGGAGAGAGATATGAATAATGATGAAGTTACTGATACTAAATCTAGTTGTATGGGCAAACTGGGTAAAGAAAAGGTCGTAACCACAGGTGATGCTAAAACCTATTAATACTGGTTGCCCAGCTTCTGTTTATTAATGGTAAGGAAGACTTGAGTAGCCTTAGTCCTCAGTAGGTGCAGGTAAGGGAAACATAAGCAACCACAGTTGCTTCTCAGTGGTGGGTCTCCGTAAGCAAAAATGCTTTTCCAGTAAATTCATAACTTATCACCAGATAGTTTACTTATTCCTTCGGTGAACATTCCTACCCTATTGCCATATAACCTTGCATCTTAGGAAATCCTCAGTACAATGGAAGAACCCTTTGGAACCCAAATCTGATTACACACACACACACACACACACACACACACACACACACACACACACACCATGGTCCTATAAAAGAATCTGCTTAAAGTAAACAAGAAGAGAGAGAAAAAATAAGGCTCTGAAATCCCTTAATGAGGTAAACTGCCAAGCAAATGTTAACAGCTCCGCAAAGAGATGCTGCTTCTCTAGAAATAAAAGGGGAAATAAGCCAATATATTAAATAATCCAAACATCTTACAGGAATTTCTGCTCTGACTACTGGAAACAGAGAGTCACTGGTAGATCTCAGCCCTGCTTCAGGAATACCCATCAGGCTTTGAGTACTTAGGATGAGGGAGATGGGAGGGGCTTGGCCCTAGCAAAGAGGGGTGGGGGAGTATTCTAACCTTTGAGGGGTATTTGATTACTACCAAGGAGGCCTGACCATAAAGAACCCCATCTGTGCGGCACCCTGAAGGACTCATCCTTTTGGGCTGGGCTAGCTTGGAAGGAGGAGGAGGGAGAGCAATGAGTCAGTGGTTACTTGAAGAAGGCTCATCAGGATGACCGAGCCAGTGGTGGTGTCATTAAGACAGATGGGAATGTGGAAGGTAGGAGAGCTTGGGGACTGGGCACAAACTGGAGTGGCTCCAGACGCCAGGCAGGTGTAAAGGCTGGAAGACAGGCAAGGGGGGGGCTCCAAATTAGAAGGTTCCTCTCTAAAGCGAGCTGACGTGTCTTAGCTCTCACAGTCCTGGCTATGTGAGAACACACTTGTGGTATAACCAGAGCCTCCATTTCATAGGAGATGACAGAAATACAGATTCCTAATGGAGAAATATCTTAATTCTTTAATATTAACTGCTAATTTTTTTTAAAACATGATATGTTACACACACACACACATCTGTAGGCCAGATTTGGTAAGCTGGCTATCGGGTTATGTCCCGACATACAGAAAAGGTCAGAGTTCAAAGTTCATAAACTGTCGTGGTGAAGCATAAGTGACTTTAAGCGGAATCAGTAATTAAAATACTACACATAATGTTTTTTGCCAGCTATATGACTATCCCTACCCTTTAAGTCTATATATGGATTTGAACGTATGCAGGAAGTTTAATCTAATCTTCAAATTGTTAATGCACAAGACTTTGAGTGCTCGCTGTGTGCTGAGTACACAGAAGTCAAGGAATTCCAGCTAAGTGAAGGAAAACATGCCCTCCTGAAGGCACATGCCTCGAGTTTTAAAACAACCTGGGAAACTGTTCTCTGTGTGATGGCAGAATGACAGAGCACCCTTAAATTCTGGGTTCTCTGCTCAAATCTCTTGCATTTAGCAAGGTTGGCAAGGGTGTGAGTGTGTCTGTGTGTGTGTGTGTGTGCGCGCGCGCGCGGGCGTGTGTGTGTCTGAACTTGAGTTTGTAACTAGAAATATAACTTCCTGGGCAGTGGTTACAAAGCTGCACCTTTCTCGCCCTAGGGTATCCTAACCTCAGCGTGGGAGAGGAGACGTCTGGGCTTCAGGGACCTCAGACCCTGGCTAGGAGAAATGGGAGTGGCCAAAAAAGGGGGGGGCTCTGTAGGTCAGGTTTCTGGAATCCCAGTCCTTGTTAATGTCACTATCCTTGTATGTGTTTGCGGAGGAGAAAGGCGGGCACTGAAATAGAAAGTGTCAGAACTGGGATGACAAGGAGGATAACTTCGCGAGCACCCATCCCGCGCCGCGCCCTCCCTGCCGAGTCCGGCGAGCACCGCCTCCTGCGCCGTGCAAAGAGCCGGGCTGGCGGCAGGAAGCGGGAGGGAGGCCGCCGGTCTTCGCGAGGCCGATTTCCTCCGGGGCGGCCCTGGGCGATCTCTGGACTCGCAGACCCGCCTCGGTCGAGCACGATCTCTCCCCCAGCCCGCGCCGCTCAACCCACCCACTTACTTCCTTCGATCGCGCGCGCGCGCGTACACACACACACACACACACACACACACACTCATAGCTGCCAAAAATTTCCAACCTCCGCCCCCCTCCTGAGCTGACTTCCTTCCAGCGCTTCCTGAGCTGGACGATCCTGGGATTTGTAAGACAGGAAAAAAGGCACGGCGCGAGGGCGGGCGAGGGGACGGGATGCTTGCTGTTCGCGGTCCCCCAGCGGTCTGAAGAGAGAACGCGGGCCTAGGGCGGAGCACACTCACAGCCCCGGGGCGGTCCCCTCGCCGCCGCGCCCCGGCCCCTGCTCATCGCAAGGCTCAGCGGACAAGCGCGGGGGAGAAGCCGCGGGAGCCCGAGGAGGGAGGTGACACCCGCCCGGGGCGGTGCACGACCCGATCTGCTCGCCCATGCCGACCCGCGGCGCGGCTCTGCCCCGGTGACCCGACCCCGAAACCCTCGTCAGCGGTGCGGAGCAGAGAGCGGAGACGGAGGGTCAGCCTCTGTGGGACTAACTCATGAAGAACAAGGGTGCCAAGCAGAAGCTGAAACGAAAGGGAGCCGCCAGTGCGTTTGGATGTGACCTGACAGAGTATCTGGAGAACTCGGGACAGGATGGTAATGTACCCCCTCCCCCTTTTTTGTTTAAGAGCGATGGATTCTCTTGGGGTATGTTGGATGCCGTTCACAAGTTAATGTGTTCCAGGCTCGTGCGCTCACTGTACTTTAAAAAGAAAAAAGTACTCGGTACTTAAGAACAACACTGCCACCCCGACGTTCAGGAGCCTTGTCTGTCCTTCCGACGTGTCATAGGAGTGGTTGAGTGGGGTGTAGCTGTGGCAGTGGAGGCTCTGATCTTAAACTTCGGGTATTGGGAGGAAAAGATGGGGCGGGGGGGGCGGTGACTGACGCGTGGAGCGGTCATCGGTAGGTTTCTCTGGATGTGCCACTGTGACCATCTTAAAAGTCCCTCCGGTACTGTTGGGTTTCACTCGCTCACATCCTTTTTTATTAATGTGGTAGGAGGCAGTGTGATGGGAGTGGGGTGGGGAATCCTGGCCGGGGGAATTTCTATATTTCTGAGTTGATGCCAAATATATGGTACCTCCCCCAACTCTGCCCCCCCCCACCAGACCCTTTACCTCCTCTTGGCTTTCAGATTAGCATTTAGTGTGTC
Organism: Ondatra zibethicus; assembly: GCA_004026605.1. Lineage (NCBI taxonomy): Eukaryota > Metazoa > Chordata > Mammalia > Rodentia > Cricetidae > Ondatra > Ondatra zibethicus. The sequence continues at coordinate 59,262 of PVIU01000890.1, forward strand.
ATGGAACAAGTTTTTTGTAAAGAGATCAGAGGGCCTCGGCTTTAAAATAGTTTGGGCTGTAAAGAAAAGTCAAAGTCAGCTTTGAAAAAGAAAAAGAGGAGCCAGCAGAGACAATTTAAATATTTGTTGGGTGAGGGAGAATGAAAACTACCCTAGTTGGGCGGTGGTGGCGCACTCCTTTAATCCCAGTGCTTGGGAGGCAGAGGCAGGTGGTCTCAATGAGTTCGAGACCAGTCTGGTCTACAGAGCTAGTTCCCAGCCGGCTCCAAAGCTACAGAGAAATCCTGTCTCAAAAAAAAAACAAAACAAAACAAAACAAAAACCCTATCTACACTACAGTAAAAGTTCTTAATATAGGAAAGTTGGGGAAATTGAGCATTAAATGACTCCTTTTGTAGCGCTGGCTGATTCCGCACTTAGCCATGACATTAAAAAGCTTCTTTGGAAACTTTGTAGAAAGAGAAAAGAGCCCACTCTGTGGGGCTTGTGTTTACAGAGAGATAGGCACAACAAAAGAAAGCTTAGGGCCCCGCAACTGGACAGAGTAATTCTGCCTCCAGGAAAACTAGTCCCCAAAACAACTTGGTTTGTCTGTATCAAGCACACATCCCAGAAACAGTGCAGGGCTTTTGTTTCATTTCCCCTTTTTGAAGACTCAGCAGCCCTAGCAATTTGCAGTGGTGTGATATTCCTGTGGTATTCGGGAGTCCGGAGTCTGCTGTGTCATTAGGACAAATGGCTTAGTATTTTAGAGCTTGGAGGAACCACTGGTTTCAAAACCGCCTCTGAAGCAGAGGCATACATAACTGAAGTCAATTCACTGAATTCTCCACAACACTCTGGAGAGGTCGTTTTGAAATAAAATCACTTAGGCTGAGCTTTTCTGAACTTGACAGAAGCCCAAGGACACATCTTAACCACTGTGGCCTGAAATAACGAATGAAATATTTGCTCCACTTGTTTTGGCAAGGGTCCTCATGTTAACCTGTAGGTACACTGGGCGTGCTCCTGGGATGCCACCTCCTGTCACGTGGGTGTTGTTCTGAGACACACACACACACACACACACATACACACACTGTGAGAGTTGTATAAGGGCCCTGCTAGCCACGCCCCAGTCTCATAAAGTCACAGGTTAAGGAAGAACCTGAAAACCCTAGGGCTCTGGGAGAGAACTTCAGAGGCACCCTTAGGCAGCTCCTCTCTCAAACCTGTTTTTGTATTCTGGACTTCTGTGTGCTTCATATAGGAAAGGAGAAAGGGAACTGATGTTCAGTAGAAAAAATGGAGGGCTGGTACTCCGTGCTTTCCATCCTGCGAGGGAGAGAGGAGGTTCCAAGAGGAGGAGAGGCCCAAGGCTTGTCACCACAAAGTATGGAGAGGATCCAGACCTCTTTCTGGCTCCTATGTGTAAATCAACATTCTCTTTTAATGATCCCTGCCCCCACATTGAAAGTGAACAGCCCTGTCACAGATGAGCAACCGTTTAAGACTGGACACACCTGAAAAGAGTTTGGTTTTGAAGTGGAAGGCAGCTGACACTCTTGATCCCACACTGTCATACGATGTGGAAATTAGCTATGAATAATAAGCAGTTAATATAGATTAGACTAAATAGAACTTCTGCCTCAAGACAGCCAAAAGTCATTGCTTTCCTTGTGTGTGTGTGTGTGTATCTATGTATGTGTGTGTGTGACTGTCTATGTGTGTGTGCGTGCATGTGAGATAATGATAGAATTGATAATTTTTTTTCTAAAACAATGCAGAGACATGTATTAGTTAATAGGCAAGGCCTAGATTCTGACCCAGGTGAGGAAGAGCTGAGCAGGGCATTACCCCCTTTGTCCATGACCTTGGAAGAGCATCTCAGAATGTTGGAGGTGGTAAATCAGAGTGGTATCCAGGAACCAGGGAGCTGGGAAGGGCCTTTCAACAATCATGTCATGGTCATTGAACTTTGGGGTTAAAGGACAGGGCACTGGACCTAGGTAGAGATGGAAGGGAAGTGGGTTTCAGTTTGGGAGCACAAGAATATAGAGGAAGAACGGAGACATGAGGAACCAAGAGCTTCTGTGTTACCACAGGGAGCAAAGTCGCAGGCTGGAGTGGAGGACAAAGCTGGTGGTCAGTAGCCGAGCTTGGCGCTCTGGATATGGGGAAGCTGCAGTGAGTGGGTGCTCCAGGGAGAAGGAGAGAAGCTGAGCACAAGAGGGACGGCTGCTAGCTACTTCTCTAGCTCGCCAAGCCTAGCCTGGCCACCTCGGATCGGACAAATCAGACAGGGTAGGGTGAAAGCGACCTCTTTTTTTTTTTTTTTCAGCCTAGAGTGAGTATTACTCATGGCCAGCTATCATGCTTAATCTTTGGGAGGCTGATGAAAGCTGAGCTCCCTTTTCTTAGAAACATACACATTGAACATGCAGTTCCTGCAGGTAGCCACATGGACTATGGGTTCACACCCCGCTGGGACCATCCCCAGCAGCACAGAAGCCTGGTGTGACAACTTCCCACTTCTCCCTTCAACCCCCAGTGTTGTGGATCAAATCAGGGGATTCCCCAAAGGTAGTCAAGTGTTCTAACCCTGAGCTACACCCCCAGCCTCTGGCCACTTTTCTGTCACCTGATAAGCGTGCCACAGCAGGCCATAAGGTGACTTCTAGGAATGTTTTTTTCACTTACCCATAGGCAGAATGACTCTGCCCCAATCTGAAGTTCATCCCCTGGGAATCACCTAATTCTCTCTTCCTATCTTGGATCGCTTCCCTACTGCTGATGTAAGGAATCTACTTTTCTCTTTCTTCTTTTTGATCGCTAAATGTGGAGGTGTTTTCTCGTAGCTATGTGTTTGAAAAGCACATCAGATTATTGTTACTTATGGCACTAGGGCGAGAGTGAAGCCCAGAGATCTGGAATGTGGTTCATGGTCATTTCCTATCACTGCCTTTCAAGCCAAGTACTCTGGGTCTTCTAACAGAGCTTGGGGGTGATGGGACCAGGGGCCAGGTGCTAGGATGAAAATTGTCTTATCCTCTGGGCGGGCCACACTTTAAGAGCTAAGACTTCCTTGCCTTTCTGATCCATCATTATCTGTTTTATCTACTCCGTGGTGGAAAACGAGACTGATCTCACCTAGTGCCTTAATGGCAGTCAAATGATGGTGACAGATTTTTAACCAACTGGAAAGTCCTTTAAAATGTTGATGCCACTGCACATAGCACACACCTATAGTTCCCGCACTTGGGAGGTTGAGGCAGGAGGATCAAGAGTTTGAGATGAGCCTGGGCTACATTGTCAGATCCTCTTTTCATCTCTCAAATGAAAAAAAAAAAAAGGCAATGCAGGGGCCCATGAGAGACCAACTAAATCAAAATCTCTCCGAGATGGTTTTGGTACATGGACGGGGTGGAGAAGCCGCATGCGGTGCTTAGTTTGTAGGCCATGTTACCTGCATAAGCAGAGTCCCCTCTGAATGCTCCATAAAAAGTGTGAACCTTTTCATTGCTGAAGAATTTTTCTCTTCCTTATCAGGCTGAAAATGTGTAAATTAATATAAAACAAAGATTTATAGGTGTAACGTCAATTTAGTTTGAGAGGCGACAGGAGGTTCAGAACAAATCACTGGCCCACGCCAACATAATACTGACCTTGCTCAGAACATGCTAGTGTTTCGAAGGATGAGGGTGAGCAGTGGGAACATCAACTGTCACTTCTTTTCATTTCGTTTCTGAAGCTAAATAGTCCCCTCGCATGATTTATTCATTTCCTTTGTTTATTAATCCAATAAACAAAACTCTATTCCAGCCATGTTTTGGATGCAGTGGGGAAGAAAGATGGGCTTTGGATATAAGAAACGCGTAGTCTCAGGGCTGAGAACCAGCCAACCTTCAGGCACCTGTTGACTTGGAAGAGGCTGTTGTAGGAGTAGATGTGAAAGTTTTGGTCTCCCGTTAAACAGACAAGATGCTGTTCAGACATAAACAGAGCAAGGCCATAGCAAAGGAGGCAAATACTTTTCTGTTTAAGATTTAATGCTGAATGGAGACAGGGACAGTATCTCTGCAGCTTAATCCTTGTCTGGTGCATCATTTGCACACCTTCCCCAGCTAATTCCTCACCAAGTGTGTCTCAGCTATCGAAAGTTCTAGAAGCATTCCCTAATCCAAATTAGGGGACTTTGCTGGTGCTTCCCCTAAGACTGCTGGAGCTCTCCTGCCTAGAGTCTCAACTTTGCTTGTTCCCAGATAACTGACCCTGGAGAGAGTTGCTTCCTGCCTCTGGGTCTCAGTTTCCCCTCTTGTAAAATAGAGGTAACAGGACAGATGTGAAAACACATGGGTTGATCTGGGTAAAACACCTGTCTGAGGATCCACACCTGTCACTAGCAAAACAGCCTGGATTTACCCTCCCACAACAATCAAGACTGGATGAGGCTTCCGTGAAGTGAGGGCATTTGTCAATCACCCAGAAGGAATGGAAGCAGGATTGCTTGCCACACTAGTGGGGAGTCCAGTTGATGCAGGGCCTTCCCAGAGTTGCTGAGAAAGACCTTCAGCGCACAGGCATAGAAAAGACAACTGTCATCCTGAAACAAACGTGCTTCAGTAGATCTGAGAGCAGGGTTAGGCTCAAAGATCTCAAGTTAGAGACCAGCCTGGGCTATACAGCAAGTTTTTTAAAGACCAGAGCTAGCCAATTCCTTCTAGGCCTCAGAAAACTGAAAGAAAAGCCTGGTTCTAGTTGGGGACATTGTGAAGACAGAACAGCGACCTGAGGGGACTGAGTGTAGAGAGGCATCCCCACTTCAGAATGCCAGAGTGGAACTGGAAGAGGCAAGAAGGGGTAAAGGCATTAAGCCCAGAGCAAACTGCCTGGCCAACCCTCGGGCCAGCCTGGACGACTTTGTTTCTGGATATAACAAACAACCCACACAGAGAATGGAAACAGCTACTTCCACCTACCACATGGCTCCCTTCTGCGGGCTCTTCAGACCTCTGCCAAGAGCTCCTTGACCACAGGAACAGCCCTACCCTCACTTCTCCCATGTCAACCCCTGGCAGCCTCCCAGGTGCCTCCCAGCTCCAGGAAGTCCCAGTGCCATTGCCTCTAAGGAAGCCCACTCCCTCCACCCCAGCCCCCACCTGGAGTCAGAGACCCATCTGCTGGACAGGGAAGAGTTTGCGGCTCCCTCCTAGACTGGAGCAGAAGAAAACAGACGGAGAAGAAACACAACCTACCCATACAGAGATGAGCTCCCCAGCACCATTCAGACTGCAGCGTTGGATGTGACTGTCTGTCCTCCCCTTGATTGTGGGTTTGAGGCCAGTCAGCGCTGTACAGCCTCTGTGGGGCAGTCCTGAAAGCTTTCTTGTGAGGGAGGGAAACAGTGAGAATTCCAGAGTTTGGTTGACGAAGACAATTCTCAAGCACTTGCTGGGACAGTTTGTTCCCAGGGATGGCCTCCCTGACAAACAGCTTTCCTGGGATTCGATGCTGTGTGTGGCTGTGAGCAGCGGGTGGAAGAAGTGGGTGGGACTGAAAGTTCCAAGACTCAGGCTGGGCATGGGAACCTTTCGCCACCACCCACTCTGCCACTGGATATTGTAGCTAATGTTTCTGGAAGAAAGTAGTGATAAAACCACCTGGTCAGGGCTTCCCATTGCTCATTCCCTCCAGAGCAGACTGCCCACGCTGAGCTGCCTGTCTTCTCTGGCCCAAGGGTCTCAGGATCCCACTTCCTTCTTGTGGTTCCTACAAGCCAGTCTCGGAGTCAGGGACATGGAATGAGTTCTTTTCCCACATATTGTGCGCCACACATTTAAATCAAATGCAGCATCCTCCCCCACCCCACCCCCACGTCTCCCACTCTTCAAATTAATCTTATTAGTGCATGTGCCGACCAGTCCTCTTAAGTATTTCTCCCAAGGCTCCAACACACAGGCCATGCTTGAGTTGAACTGATCTTGGCGCCTCTCTCTCAAAGGGCTGGCCTCAAGTACTATGGAAGGCGGGACTCCAGCCTCCTGGGACTCTAGGAGCCTGGCCAGCCGCCCCTGTTGGACTACTCTTCCCTGGACACAACCTTAGATAAACGTTCAAAGAAGGAACTCTCCTCCACTGGAAAAAGCTGGCTGGCTACAGTTTGCTAGGTGGTTGGAGGGGGAGGGGCAGGGAGGGCATAAAGGAAGGTTTCTTGGAAAGAGAGAAAGGACCCAGTGTGAAGGCTGAGTTCCAAACCAGACCATACTGCTATTGTTATCATTAGCAGGAATGACCATCAATATTGGGGTTTGTTTGTTTGTTTTGTTTTGTTTTGTTATTTTGTGCCAGTCGCTTTGTTCACACCAAGGAATATTTTCAACCTCTTTAAAAATTGACGTCTTCACACCCACCCTTTCTACAAAGGAGAACTGAGTTCCAAGAGGTTAAATTATTCACCAAGATTATCCAGATGAGAAATGCGAGGTTTAAACCCAGCTCTCTAAGACACCCAAGGCCACGGTCTTAGACTGGAATCATATCTCCCCGAAGAGAATAATTCATAATTTTGTACTTAACCTATTTTGTTCCTCACAAAACCTAAATATTTTGCCTTTTGCTTTGCCTTCTCCCAGTCCGACCCAGAGACAGTCATAACAATTGGGGAGTGAGAAGTGCTTTGCCCTCTGCAAGCTGGTTTGTGAACAGCCTGCGCCTGCATTTGAAAACCCACCAGTTTTCAGTCCTCCTAGGTCCTTCCTTCCCCACTGTGGCCACAAGCCGCCTCTTCCTTCTGGAAATACCCGTGGCCTGTGAGAGTCAGAGGACCCCAGATCCCTCTCCATTCTGCCCACAGTTCTGTGTTGTTCCTGGCTGTATATGTAAGCAGGTGGCAAGCTCAGCTGAGGTAGCTCACACAGATGTAGTAGGTCGTGCCTATCTCTGGGAGCCTGTGGTAGGCGCATGATCATTGCTTGGTGTCTATCTAGGATCTCTCTTCCTATCCGGGAAGTGGGTGTTGGAGCCCTTTTAGGTGGCTCGTGACGAGGACTCTGCTCATATGCTGTGTTATCAGGACTCCAAGACTCTTTCCTGGTCCCATGGGGGGTTTGCAGCTAGTCCCGGATAGAAAACAACCCAGACTTTGCATGGAACTCTGCAGAAGCTACCTCTTGCCACCTCACTCCTTGGTGTGAACCAATTGAGTTTCTGAGGTCAAGTCGCTGGCACCTTCCGTTCTTGCTCAAGCTTTGCTGGTACGTCATGCTCTGGTACCACACCCATGGTTTGATGCTGGCCCAGGATGCCTTCGGAGGGGAGAAGGTTGAGTGCTACTCATGCCACTGAAAGGCAGCATATACCAGCTCACACTGTTACAGATGCCAGAGCACAGCTGGAAACGGCTGGCAGAGAAATAAGTCCACAATGGTTGGGAAAGAGCCTCTGCAGAAACTCATGTGAATATCTCTTCCCCCAGAGAAGAGATATTTATGATTTTACTTCTTGTTTTGTACTGCTTTTTTAAAGACAACTTTTAGTGCGTGTGGAGGCAAGGGGTCAGTACTGAGTATGGGACCCATGACCTTGCCCTTGCCAGGCAAACACAGTAGCACTGACCTCCACCTCCAGCCTCATCCTTAGACTTTTAATCAGAAACTACTTTGGTGGGACTTCGAATTAAAGCAACAAAAATGGAATGGAATGGTAATGCACTAGACCCTACTGCAGCGGGACTCAGCAGGGGTCACCTAAGACCATTGGAAAACACAGATATTTACATTATGATTCATAACAGTAGCAAAATTATTGTTATGAAGTAGCAATGAAAACGATTTTATGGTTGGGGGTCACCACAACATGAGGAACTGCATTAAAAGACCTTGACATTAGGAAGGTTGAGAACCACTGCCCTCTTGGTGTTCTCAAATTGGTCTTGTCCTGGAGATGATCAAAAGACAAGAAATCAACTTTCTGCAAAGTATAAAGAAGAGTGAGGTGAGGGCTTTAGTGAATGTTTAGGCAAGAGATGCTAACACGTGCAGCAGCTGACTGACAGCCATTGGACAGCGGGTTATTTGTAGCTGGCAAAGTCAATAAAACAAAGATCCCTGACTGTAAGGGACAGCAGAGGAATCAGGAGAGAAGTGGCTGGAGTCTAGAGGCAGGAAACTATGTGGCTTTGCCTGATCCTTGGGGTTGGTCACAGCCTCTGCAGCCTCGGGGGAATTTAAACTCTGGAAAGGCTGCTAAGAGATGGGGAAGACAGAAGCCTGCCTCCAGGGCAGAAGAAAGATTCCACCATTAGGTGAACACACAGCAGCTGCAAGGATAAGAACGGCCACTGGTCTGGCTGGCTGGGCCTCTACCTGTTTCTTGCTTAAACCCAGAAAAATAAAGCCTTTTACAGAAAGATAAGGCTTTCCCCGCCCCAAAAAATGTTAACTGTGCAGGTCCTGGTGGCACCTACCAATAATTCTAATGCTCAGGATGCTGAGGGAACAAAGCTTGTAGTTTTGAGGCCAGACCAGACTCTATCGTGAGTCTGAAGGCAGCTAGGAAGCCAGCCAGAGCTACATAGCAAGACCCCGTCAAAAGAAAGAAGGAGGAGGATAAGAAAAAGAAGATGACAAACAAACAACTAAGATGTAAGAAAAGCGAAGGGAGGAAGGAAATAAAGAACAGGATACCATAAATAAAGAGAAGAGTCCTGGGGAGACAGCTCTATCATGCTGTGCAAGCAGAAGGACCCAGGTTTAATCCTCAGAACCCATGTTTTGTTTTGTTTTTAAAAAAAAAAGAAAAGAAAAGAAAGGAAGGGAGGGAGGGAGGGAGGGAGGGAGGGCTACATGTGGATCCCTATGGCTCGCTGGCCAGCCAGCCTAGTCTACTTGGTAAGTTCCAGGCAAGTGATAGAGCACCTCCAAACACAAGATGGCCAGCCCCTGAAGAGGAACTCATGAGGTTCTCCTCTGGCTTCCAAGCAGTGCCCACTCATGTACTGGTGCACCTGCACAAACACACGCATGCACACACACGCTCAGAGAAAGAGAAGATACTGCCCACCCTGATTTCGTTTCTCTCTCTCTCTTTTTTTTAAAATTATTATCGTCTGTGTGCATGTAGCGGTCAGAAGACGACTTGTGGAAGTTGCTTCTCTCCTTCCACCGTGGAATCTGCTGATCCAATTTGGGTTGTCAGGTTTGCACGGCAACCCTTTCCCCCATTTTAAAAAATAATTTTAAAAATATTTTTTGAGACACAGTCTTACCCCGGCTAGCCTGAATATTAACCATGCTGGTCTCTGCTGCCCAAGTGCTAGAATAAAAGGTGTTCACCAACACACATGGCTAACTGGGTTTCTTAGGTCTATAGCTATAAGGCATAAAAATGGTCAACCTCAACCTCAGCTGTCTCTATTTGATGAGTGAGGAGCAACTCAGAGAGTCCCTTGTCAGGGTCACCTGGCTGGGAAGTGGAAGAAGCAGGACTCCAACCATATCTGATGGACACTCGGTTTCTCCCAGTGGCTTTGTCTGCTCTGGTCCCAAATAGCCATGGCTTTGCTGGCCATGGGCTATGTAGAGTTCCATTTTTACATGTGTTGCTAGACCAGCTTTGGTAGGATCTGAAATAGCTTCTAAAACCCTGAGAACAGAGTTCCCACTCCTGGTTTTTCCAAGAAAAGACCCCTAGGTAGGTTCCCAAAGGTAACATTGGAAGCCGCCATTACCCTAAGTAGCCCCTTCCACCACTTCTTAGCCATCTGTTTCCTGCACGCTGAGTATCACTGGGAAACAATGATGTCAGTCCTTCCATAGAAATCGGCACCTCCCTGTTGGCCCCTCCCCTTCAATGCATATTTTTGTTCCTCTTTCTGGCTTTTGTCTTGCCGTTCACTTCAGGACTCGGCGTTTGGCATCAGTTGTTGGCTTTCTTAATAAGCTCTAGCTGTTTGAGTTTTGGTGTGGCCTGCAATGCGCACATGTCTCTTTGGGTCCATATCTGGAAAATCCTTTGTTGTTTGGCTGATGGCTAGAACATGGGCTTGGTGTTAATGGAGAAGGGTACTTTTCCTTTCTGGAGAAAGCAGTGTTAAATGCAAGACTCTAAAGTAAGTTCAGGGCCAACAGTGGAACCCTGCCTGGGGCCCCAGTGGAGCAGCTTGAAAACTTTAATGACCTGGGCACAGGGCCTACAGCTTAAGGTCAGGAAAATACACCTATGACGTCATCTGTGAGCATCCTGTATTCCCCCATCTGAAGCTGGACTTCTAAATGGAGCAGAGATCCCACCTCCCTTTCCTTTATGCCCTTACAGACGATTTGGCTCCAGAATGAAAGGGATAGAGTCCCCAGGGAGAGTATGAGTTTTGAAATATGAACCAAAAAAAAACTTCTAAGCCACAATGAGAAAAATACAGTTCCTTCAAGATTTAAAGACTGGCATAGTGATGCACGCCTTTGAAAGCAGCACTTGGAAGGCAAAGGCAGGAGGCTCTGTCTCTGTGAGTTCAAGGTCAGCATAGTCTACTGAGTTCCAGTATGGTCAGGACTACATAAAAGAGACTCTGTCTCAAAAAAAAACTATTAAATTCAAAATTAATGTTAATTAAAGATTAGTCAGATCATCTTTAACTTCCACGTGTGTATGTTTGGATCTCTTGTAAGCAAAATGAACATGGAATAGAGGTTTAAATGGCTGTTTGCCCTGGTGTTGAAGCTGCGTTGGCTCCATGTGGAACACATGATCCCATCCAGTGGGTCCTGCCAGTTGGTAGGAGCCATGCTGGCTGCTCCTGCCCTGGGTCTTCCTCAGAGGTCTGCTTTCCAGGGCTTGTTTCGATGTGCTCTGTCCAGGTGATGCCGATAGCTATGGCCTGCAAATTTCAGGTGCGTCCACAGTGAGTAGGCAGCTGGGAGAAGCCAATAAGTGAAATCACGTGACTTGATAATCCTCAGATTTTTTTTTTGCTATTGCCCCCAATGTCAACGGGAGACATGAATTATTACTTTTTAAGTCAGAAGAGAAAAAAAAAACTTTTAAAATTTTTATGGGAACAGAGTGTCTGGAGTTGTTGAGTTTTGTTTCTGACTTTATTTTGGAGGAAGTCTGTCAGTTTGCTTTCCTATGACATCAGACTTTTCCTCTGGGTCATTTTCAAGTGTGAAGGAACCAGGGCTGCCTTAGTGGACTCCGGGAGATATGAGCGACTGTGTGGTGTCAGGAAGCCATACCCAGGTTCAGCCTCGTCACTCAGAATGCGATTCCAGAGCTGTGGAAGTTGAGAGCGCCGAAAACAAACGCTGCTTTTTTTTTTTTTATTCTCTTAGATACACAAAATTATTGACTCCTATGGTTGGCTGCATTAAAAGGCCAGCTTTAAGAATCTTATCTGTTGGTAAACATAGTTGGAGTGGGACCATGGCAAACTTTTCAAGGTTCACATTTCTTTAATAATCTCCTAAGGAAACGAGTCTTAAAACAAAACCCAAAGTGGGGGGGCATGTGTTGTGGTGGAAGTTTGTAATTACAGGGACAGCCATGCCGTTTGTATCCGGGCTTCAGAAGGGAAAATCTGAACATCTTTGACAGAACAGGAGGGCAAGAGGCCCTTCACACGTGCCTGTCTATCTGCCCCACAATGTCAAGGTGGGGCTGAACTCAAGATAATGGTAAAGTAGCTGTATCTCTTCTGGGCTGCAGGAACAGACCCACAGAGCACAGGCCAAGGAGTAGGTCCTGCATTCTGGCAGATAAGAGACTTTCCCAGCAAGTGGTATGTGTGTTCTCTGGGCTTTTAAAGGGGGACACTCCCTCCAGGTGACCTCGGCAGCAATGGGCTGTGAATGCTACAGATGACACAGCATTGCCCAGGGTGCTGATTGTTGCGAGCAAGTAAAGCAGCAGCTTCACGCACGGCGGTGGCCTTCCTGCCTGCAGCCCCTCCTGCTCGTTTCCTGCTGCTGCCATAACCACTTACCACGGGCTTAGCAACATAACATAAATCTAGAGCACCACTTCCCAGGTCTGGAAGTCCAGCACGTGGATCACCACGTGCCAGCAGTGTGTTCCTTTCTAGGGAGCTGGCAGAGAATCCATTTCCTTACCTTTGCACCTTCTAGAAGCGCCTCACACTCCTTGGCTTCTGGACCCTTCTTCTTTAAAGGCAATAACTCTTAGCTTTCTGACCATTCTTGCAGTCACAGCTCCTCTTCCCACAGCTGGGAAGACCCATGGGATTCGACTTAGCCTGTCTCTAGGACGCTATCTCCACCTCCAGGTCTTCGACTTAAGCATGGCTCACAAAGGTTCCAGGCATTAAAGCTGAAGGCATAGCACCTAGTAGATTCTCTCCCCCAACAAGCTCTGAGATCTTGGCCAACTCCAACACCTGGTAACCGGATGATGTTAATTCAAGGTCTAAGCTGTTAGAAAATACCCTTCCCTTCCATGGTGGATTCCTGGAAACAAAAAACCTTGTTATACGGTCTGGGTCTGTGAGGAGCTAGACACTCCGCTGGATGTTGTGTCTGCACTATGTACCTCACATGCTGCCTGATAAGACTCTGCTCTGCCAGAGGTGTGGGATTACCGCTTCTGTTTATGGAGACGCTGCCACTCAGCAGGCCTTGCAGCGCTGACTCATGGGTCTCTGGAAGCAGCTCTGGGAGGCAGGTATTATGATGTCATTGGCATATAATGATTGCACACACTTATGGAGTACAGTGCAATATTTCAGTACAATGAGTAACGATCAGATCAGGGTAAGTGGCAGGTCTATCACCTCAAAGATGGATTAGTTCCTGTTTTAGAAGCATTTAAAATAGTTGCATTAGCTCTTTGAAGTCTGCAATCTACTGTCAATGGTAATCACCCAACTGTACTACTGAACACTAAGTTAGTCCTAACCAGCTATACCACTGAGTATTAACCATCCTCTCTCAGTCACATCTTGCCCAGCTGCTGGTAAGCACGATTATACTTTCTACTTCTATGAAATCAGCTTCTTTAGCTTTCCACACATGAGAGTAAGTGGCATTTGTCTTTCTCTACCTGACACATTTTACATTGTTCCCCAGGCATATCCGTATTGCCAAAGTGGCAGGATTTTCTTTTTAGTGGCCAAATGTTATTGGTATTCCTGTGTGTGTGTGTGTGTGTGTGTGTGAGAGAGAGAGAGAGAGAGAGAGAGAGAGAGAGAGAGAGAGATCCATCAACAGATGAATGACACACATACATATACACACAAACATATATATGACACTCTATCTTAATTATTATAAATAGTGTTTCAAGAAATGTAGAACTGTAGAAATCTCTCCTACGTACTGATTTCCTTTTCTTTGGATATAAACCCAAAAGTGGAATCACTGGATCATATGGTAATTCCACTCCTAGTCCTCTGGGAAACATCCATACTATTTTCCAGAATGACTATGCTAATAATTTTCGATCCCACCAATGTTCTGAGACTTCCCCTTTCTCTGTATGCCCACTAGTGTTTGTTAGTTTTGATTGCTTGATGGTAGTCATTCTAAGTAGGGTGAAGTGATAGCTCATGTGGCTTTGATTCATATTCATCTGTGATGTTGAAAACTGTTCCATACACTTTCAGTTACTTGCATCTCTTCTTTTGAGATACAGGTAATCAGATTTTTGCACTTATTTTGTTGTTGTTTGAGACAGGGTGTCATGTAGCCTTGAACTCACCGTGTAACCAAGGAGGATCTTTGACTTGTGATCCTCTTGCCTCTACCTCCTGAATGTTAGCATTACAGGAGTACATCTTCGTGTCCAGGTTATTCGTTGTGGGGAATTGAACCCAATGCCCCTCGAATGGTAGGCAAGCATGCTACCAGTTGAGCTATATCCCCAGCCCTGGGATATGTTCTAATAGGATGGTTTTGCTGTTGAGTTTTTGCAGTGCCTTGTGTGTTCTGGATATTAATCCCTTTTCAAATGAGAGGTTTGCAAATGTTTTCTCCCATTCTGCAAGTCGCCTCTCCCCATGTTGAACACTCCCTTAGCTGAGATTTCTTTAACTTTTGCCTCTGGATTCTGTGCTTTTGGGGTCCTGTTGGAGAAAGCCTTGCCCAAACTAGTGTCCTGAGACATTTCCTCTGTGGTTTTCCTTCTCGTTGTTTCATAATTTGGGTTCTTACATTTGTCTCCAGTCCATCTTGAGGTGATTTATTATGAGGTGATTTATTTATTATGGGTGTGGTTTCATTGTTACACATTATGTATCTAGTTTTCCCAGCACAACTGTTGTAAGAGACTGGCTGTATGGTCTTGGTGCCTTTGTAAAGACTTAGCTGGCTATAAATCTCTTGGCTTGTTTCTGGAATCTTCATTCTGTCCTGTCTGTTTTTTTTTCCTTTATTTATGTTAAACATGCTGCTTTGGTCAATATAGCTCAGTAGTATGGTTGGATATAATAATGAAAAGTAGGTATTATTAATAACTTTTCTCTTTAAGCCCTGAGCATGCTAGGTGAGTTCTCTATCACTGAGCTATACCAGCAGTTGTTTTTAATTATGGTAAAATATGCATAACATCAAATGTAACATTTTTACCATTTTAAGTATACGGTTCGGCAATACCCAGCACATTTTTATTCTTGCACAATTGCCATCATGTCCCATCTTCCGAATTACTTCACCTTCCCTAACTGAGCCCTGTCCCCATTAAATGCTAACTCCCTGGCCTCCCCTCCCACAGACCCAGAATCTCCAATCTAGTTTCCATCTGCAGGGATATGACTTCAAGGATCACACAGGCATGGGAGGGAAGTGTTTGTTCCCTTGTGGCTGGATTGTTTCATTTATAATGCAACAGTTTTTCAATGAGAAAAGGAAGGCTCAGAGAAGTGATGCGGTTTTGGCAAACCCAAGTTTAAAGCAAAGCCCATTCCACTCCGTCTGATTGTATCCTCCATTCTTAACTTACCCAGACAGAGGTGAGCGTCACCTGACAGGGAGCTCCAGGAGAGCCAGCCACAGTGGAGAGCTCAATGTCCTGTCATTCAGGCAGCCCAGGTTCAGGTCGCATGGCCACGAGAACAAACAGGTACTACAAATGGTACTTGAATAGTCCCAGGACTCAGAGGCTGAGGCGGGAAGACCTCAAGGTAGAGGCTATTGTGAGCTAGTATAGCAGATTCCAGGCCAGCCTGTCTATACCAGGAGACCCTGTCTGGGGAGAACTGGTTAGACTAGACTTGGGAAGTACTCCAGGAAAACAGTCAGAGATAGCAAAAGAACATCCCAGGACCACCAGGTAGTATACAGAAAAAGAGATTCTCCAATGCTCTTAACCAGATGACTCACCAGGTCAGAAGGCCTGGCCTTGGCAACAGGGTTTGGGGAGCTTCACTTAGGGAGACTCCAGTTGTATAATGCCTTGAAGGCTCCAAGGTGCTGAGACTTGGGGATTAAAGGCACTATCAGCTATTTGCATCTCAGTGGGAAGGGGTCTGATCAGCTTCATTCTTCCCAACACAATTTAGAATTAAAGAGATGAGCTCTTTAGAGCAGAAAAAAAGATACCTCTGAAGGACGGACAGAAAGACAGACACTTGGATGAGATAGGGTGGGATGGGTTGTCTGGTATTCTTAAAATCTAACCAGGCAGAAACCATGGAGAATCCAGACTCCCCACCTCTGCCCCTAGCTCCCAGCATTCCTGTCCATTCTAACACCAGCACAGGCCCAGCTGGTCACTCGTTCCCACTCCCAAGGTCCCTGCCCTTGTATAGACCTCCACGACCTCTCACCTCCATCAATTGTCAGAACTCAGTAAGTTATTTCCTTCCTTGAATCAAAGCAAATGAGCTCCACGCAGACTGGGACCATTGACTCCTGCTCTGCATTAGGCCTGTAGGGTTAGCTTCTTCCCTGAGGCTCTAAGACAGAAGAGTCAAATCTTTGTCCAGCTTCTAGAACCCATCCCTATGCCTTGACTTGTGGCCCCCATTGTATCATTTGTGTTCACCCCCTGCCTCTCTTCTCAAGTCTGCATCTCCCACCTCTATTATAAAGACCTCATGGTCACAATAAAACCATTCAGGTGACCCAAGCGAACTTCTGCATCTCAAGACCTTTAACTTGGTCACATGTGCGAGGTCCCTTTTGCCATATAAGGCAGCAGTCACAGATTCCAGGAATAAGGATGTAGATCTCTTTGGGGGAGGGGGAGAATTACTCAACCAACCACAGTCTTTTTTTTCCTCCTAGCACATATGGTCAGTTCAAGGATAACAGTAACTGGGTGTTATAGGTGCAGGAGGAGAAGGACATCAAATGCCACCAACATTTATGAAACTCTTACCATGCATCAACCACTGAGTCAGAAGGAACAAAGGAATGAACAAGCATTTTCTGTCCCCAAGGGAAAGTCGCTATCTCATTCAAAAGACAGACTTGTCCCAAGCTGATCTTCGTACACATCCCAGTAGGAAGTGGATAACATCAGTTCTGACTCAGAGGAGTGGAATCCTGCAAGATGAGTGGGCTCTCTCCCTGAAGGGGAGTAGTCTAGATCAGAGGCACCGGCTACACAAAGGCATAGAGGTATAACACAGTCAAGGCAGATCCACATTCTCAGGAGAGCACCAGGGAGAGGGAACTTCCTTTCATGGGCTGTGTTTTCAGGAACAGGTTTTGACTGCATGAGCAACTCTTCCAGGGAGAAGAGAATGGTCAGGACAAAACTGTCTCCTTAAACTCTAGTGGTAAAGGAAGAATCTCAAAAGACCCACACTCTAAAGCCACCATGTCCTTTTTGTGGTTTCTGTCATTGCTGTTGAGAAAACACTGTCCCCAGTCAAGGGATGAATTTCTTTCAGTTAGAGGGAAATTGAGATCTACTCTGAGCAACTACAAACCAGAGTTTCAAAGTTTGTCCCATTTATTTATCACCTTAGGAAATGTTGTTTCGCTCTATCCTGTGGATGACAACCAGAAGGCTGTTTAACATTTTGAATCCAAGTTTCCTCGGAGGTGAAAAGCTGTGTGACGTTTCTTTCCCGCCATCTGCTTCCTGGTCATGCTTCTACTCCATCCTACCTTCCCGCTTTCCAGTGCTTTAGCAACTTTTTGTCACCCGTTCATAAGCAGATGTCATGTCCACTGTCCTTTCTGACTCTGTGCTCCCATTCCACTCAGATAGCTGTCCCCACTTCAAAGCAGTGTCCTTTCCCCCGTCCCTGTCTCTGTCTCATGGGGGACTTCAGATTTCCTTGGAAGTGGACCTCTCAGTCCAGTGCCCCAACTCCTCCTCTAGAACTACAAGAACTGGAAGTAATTTAAGTTTTACTTTGCCAGAGGGCAAGTATCCTGTGTTACTAAGAAACAGCCCAGATGGGACTGAGATGGGGCACTGCGGCCACCAGGGCCTGGTGAGCTGCCCCTAAGCTGCACTCATTCTAGGATCTCATTGCATCTTTACCAGAACGGCTCCTGCTTTGTGTGTTTCACTTCCTTCCCAGGTTTCATGTGTCTGGGTCCCCAGGGTATTCGAGGTTAGATGGTAGGACCTTTAAGATGGGGGCCCAGTGGCAGATCCTAAAGCCGGCTGAAGGTGTTTTCCCTCAAGGCATCATGGGGTATCAGGCTCTTTTGCTTCCTGCCTCTCAGTGTGATTTGATCTCTTCCTCTCATGCAAAATCCTATTATCACATTATAAGGTCCTTACCAAGGCTGAGTCATTGCTTGCACCATGGCCATGAACGTCCAAAATGGTCGGCAGGCTTCTTTATAAAATTGGCCAGCCTCGGGTGTTTCATTGTCGTAAAACAAAGATCAATACAGCTCCTTTGGCAACTCTTTCTGTAACTCTCTTGGCTTCTGAGTGAATGTTAAACTCTTGGTGTCTTAGGGTTTCTATTGCTGTAATAGATACCATGACCAAAAGCTACTTGGGAGGCATTATTTCAGCTTGCATGTCCCAATTGCAGATCATCGTGAAGGGCAGTCAGGGCAGGAACTCAAGGCAGAACCTGGAAGCAGGAACTGGAGCAGATGCCATAGAGAAGCACCACTCACTGGTTTGCTCCCCGTGGCTTGTACATCCTGCTTTCTTAGAGCACCCAGGACCACCTGCCCAGATGTGGGAGCTGGGTCTTCCCACCCAGGACCACCTGCCCAGATGTGGGAGCTGGGTCTTCCCACATCAATCACCGGTAAAGAAAATGCACCACAGACCTGCCGCAGGTCCATGCTTATGGAAGCATGTTCTCATTTAGGAGTTCCTCTTCTCCTATATGTCTTTAGCTTGTGTCCTGTTGACATAAAACTAGCCAACGCATAGGAGAAAAAAATCAGGGTACGATTTTAATGAGAAATGAATACCTGCTCCAGGTGAGAATCATCATTTTCCTCCTGTAAAATTACAAAAGTAATGGGGGGAAAAACAACTATCAGACAATGAGAAGATTCAGAAAACACAAAGTTCCATCTCACAAGGCTGTCACTCTATTGGTCAATTACCAGCCTGGGTTGGTTTGTCTACACTGCTATTACCAAGCCAATCTTTTTGCATGATGGAAAAGCTCCCTATATTCTGTCTAACGTAGCAGTCACCCATCACACGTGAGTTTTGAGCCCTGAATGGTGCTGTGCCACTGAGGGAATGAAGTTTTTGCTCTCATTCATTTAAATGCACATAGCACAGGTGGCCCCTTGCCCTTGTGCTGTGCCACAGCATGATACTGTCCTTTGTGTGTGTACTAAAAATAGAGAAACCAATTTCCATCATTTCTTCACCAAAAAATTATAGAATGCTGTCTTAGTCAGGGTTTCTATTGCTGCAAGGAAACACTGTGACCAAAAATCAAGTTGGTAAGGGAGGGGCTTGTTTGACTTGTACTTCCATACCGCCGCTCATCATCAAAAAAGTCAGGACAGAAACTCAAAGAGGGCAGGATCCTGGAGGCAGGAGCGGATGCAGATGCCATGGAGGGGTACTGCTTCCTTGCTCAGCCTGCTTTCTTATAGAATCCAGGACCACCAGCCGTGGGATAGCAGTACCCACCATGGGCTAGGCCTTCCCCCATCAATCACTAATTAAGAAAATATTATACAAGCCTGCCTACAGCCAGATCTTATGGGAGCATTTTCTCAAATGAGGTTCCCTTCTCTCAGATGACGATAGCTTGTGTCAAGTTGACATAAAACTGTTCAGCACAGATGCATATGTTTTGAAAGATGCTGCTTTCAAATAATAGTAAGTCTTGGAGAACTGCCCATGTTTACAATCCTGAGTTCATATTATTTGTTTTTAACTACGTGGAATTCTGTTGCACAGTTTTTAAAAATATTTCAAGTACCACATTCCTGTTGTTGAAAGCATAAAGGATTCTAAAGTGTATGGCATCCCTCCCATCCCTCCCATAGCTTTCCTGTTCCTCTCCTAAATGCAATAACTGTTAATTTTTTTGGAAATATTTCCATGGCTGCCCTGCATATATGTGCAAGCAAATATATTTTAGTAAAAATATCACCATGTGTTTATCTAGTTCTTTATGTATGGATCACTGTTTTATAAGTGCCCTTAGGCTACCTCTCATTGATAAATAAATAGATCATTTATTGAACATGATGTATGATCCATGCATCATTCATGTAAGTAGTTTCTATAAGCTTAGTTTATTGGATATTAATGCTGTTTCAGTTTTCCTAGGATGAGGGTAAAATTTGCTAGTCATAAGCTTCAAATTATTCAAACTTGGTTTTCAGGATTTCTGAGGGTGTTATCTGGTCAGTCGGTTTTCTGTCAGCTAGAGTCTAAGGCAAGAGGTCAAGGCAGAGGCCTAGGAACAGTTAGAAGCTGTTCGGCCCCGATTCCCATAGCCACGGTATCTTGACCATACTAGTTATCTGAACTAACCTGGCCCCAACCACAGAGACCCAGCCAGTGACAAAAGCAGGTGAAAAAACATTGCAGCTCAGACTGGAAAAGTACACTAAAGTTGGGCAGTTCTATCTTTGCAGAAACCACAACCAGAGTGGGTTTTAATAGGACATCACAAAATGGCTATACACCTAGATTCTTACGTGGGCAAAATGAGAGTGTCTGAACAGACCGTACTACTAGGCCCTTCAATGGCTTCCTGACATACTCAGAAGAGACCCCAACTCCATCTGCAACAGACATATTAGCCCTTTACTCTCAAACATCTGCCTCCTCAGCAGCCTCCGTGGGCACTGCCTCCTACCTGAGCCACATGGGAGCAACCACGGGTGAGCCAAGTGCCAGGCTCCTCCCACGCCCTTCTTTGTCCCTTCACCAAGCCTTCTAGACCTCAGCTTGGGTGTCCATAATGCCTTCCCTCACTGCTCTAAGGAGTGTCCTGTCCATGTTTTCTCTTTTACCCCCACACTTCACCAGCATGGCTGTCAGCATTTCCTAACACTGCCTGGATATGAACACGCTCGCTCCAACCTGCCCCACCTCATCTTATACCCTAGAGATGATCTTGGGTCAGCTCCAGGATTCCAGAAGCCATGTGTCCTGTGTCATCAGCTGATCCAAAATACTTAGAGAAATGCTTAGAACTATTGGTTGGACGAGTGGCTGGACCCAGGAAAAGGCCATCCTGAGTTGGTCCTGTGTGTCGGTGAGGTGAGGGTGGAGGTGTCTGTGTGAACATTCTGCATGTGTGCATGCATCTCTGTGTGTGTGTGCGTGCGTGTGTGTGTGCGTGTGTGTGTGTGTGTGTGTGTGTGTGTCCCCGTGGAAACTGGAGGTTGGGGAGGAAGCCACTGGTGGAACACAGGCTGAGTCCTTTTTAGCATCGGTCATCTTACCTTAGCACTTCAGGGTGCTAAGGGTGAGCACTTCTGAATCTTCATTTCTCCTGTGGCTCAACCTGAAAACAGTACTTGGGAGGTGGAGTGGGAAAAACCGAGACTTCAAGGCCATTGTAGGATATATACTGAGATGCTATGCTCACTCCTCATAAACGGGTAACTGAAAAGAGGGTGGAAAACTAGACGATATATGCAAGGCACAAGACTTGGGCTTCCGAAGCAGGGAACAAGACCCACAGCTAGCCTATAGTTTAGATTTTTGCTCAGGAAGCGCTCACTGGCCCCAAAGGTTGTGCTTACTTCTGTGCTATGAATGTGCTGCCTCCTGCAAACACGACCATTGCCACTGCGGAAGTTGGCAGAGCTGCTTTTTCTAACATAACCGCGCACAGCCTCCACCTCCCCAGCCCCGCGCACAGGCCTCCACCTCCCCAGCCCCGCCAGTTCCAGCTGTCTGCCAGCCGCAGTTCTTCAGAGCCGTGAAGTGTGACATCAGGTGTGCAGCCAATGCTTCTGGGGGACCCCTGCTTGCACCATCCTGGGCTTACCCTGTGCCAAGACAAACACAAGTGAATGAGAAGCTAATGTGGCACTTTTTAGAGCTGAACGAATCCCAGCAAATTGCTATCCAAGCCTCTCATTTAACTCGAGGCGAACCTGAGGCCCTGGAGGGTGAAGTCATTCGCTGGAGAAGAAGCAGCTGCTTTTTTGGCTGCCTGTTGGTGTTGGCCAGAAATAAGAGGTCAGTGAGTTGCTCATGAGCGCCAGGGTCTCAGGAGACAGGGCGTCAGACTGTGGTACCTTTTGATGGAAAGAAAGAGTTCTCAGCCTACCTCACAGCTTGAGGGAAAAAAAAAGTCCCCTTGTAATATAGCTAGTTACAAATACGACACATATTTAATGGAACAGAAATATATCCCAAAACACAGTATGTGTTTTAAAAAGAAAAAAAGTAGCTTGCAAGCAGCCTATATAGTGTAATTCTGTTTTTTGTTTTATTTTAACCAAATACTTAGGGATATCTACATACACATTACCAATACGTTCCTTTGGATTGATGGTTCTCTCTTCTGTGTACATTAATATGTTTGTGTGTTCTGTCAATATTCTGTTGCTGCTGCTATCCCCAGGAACGCACATAATGAAAAATCCAAGAAAAGTTGTTTTCACTTTATCAAAGCATACTTATTCCTAACATTAAAAAAAAAAATGTGTTTTGCATAAGTGCTGAGGGGCATATGTGTTCATGTTTGAGAAGGCCGGAGAAGGACATCAGGTGTCCTCTGCCATCTCTCTCCACCTTATTCCCTTGAGAGGGGCCTCGTGGTGAAGCTGGAGCTGGCCATTTTTCAGCTAGGCAGGCGGCCAGCAAGCCGCAGTATCTTCGGGTCTTCACTCCCATCCCCCCCTGCTGTCACACTTAGCGTTTCAGGTGGGTCCTGGAGGCCCAAACTCAGGTTCTAATTACTTGCATAGCAATCACGCTTACTCAGTGAGCCATCATCTCCCAACCCAAAATTAGTGCAGCTTTCTCTGTTCTGAGATGAGCTTTGCCATTTGCAGCAATGCTCCTCAGGGAAGCCCTCGTCTATAAAAAGCCAAAGCCCCAATTTTGAACGCCTATTTAAAAATAAAAAAAAAACAATTAAATTTCCATGTGACTCTACAAAGTCATGTCCCTCTGAACTTAGCCGCAGAGAACAGATCCTCTCAGGTACACTTGCCAAGTTCAAGTTCTGAAGATAAGACCCTGGCCTGTGACGACTCCACAGAGACCCGGTGTCCCTTCTGCCTGTTTCTAAGACACCAGTCTGACCCATGGTCCCTAGAGCCATTGCTTGGGACTCCTGGTAGAGCAGCCTCAGAACTTTTGCCAGGGCATCCTCACGTCCCTAATGAGGGGAGAAAAAGAGCTCTGGTTTGAGGTTGTACAGAAGCCGGGTTAGCTGGCTGCTCTGGTCAATAGCCAGCTGCTGACATTAATAAGAGACTTGCACAATACCTACAGAATGTAGGACAGATTGGATTGGATGGGATCTGTAAATGTGAGGTCCAAGTTAATAGAAGACTAGAGAGCCTGCCAACATGTTGGGGTAGGAGGAACAGAAGAGTAAGCCTTTGCATGTGACTAAGTACTTGCTCTGAACCTCATTTGTTCTTCTAAAGTCTGTGATGTAGGCAAGGCAGGTAAGTATGAGACTTAGTATACAAAGAGGATACCCATTCCCCAAGGACACGGCGCTGCCAATACCAAATCTGTGCCCTAGATTCACCCTAGGATGTGAGGTCTATTTATGCAGTGTGCACATTTAAAGCTCTTGTAGGAATCAGAAAGCCTATATACTAGTCCCGTGACTTTGAAGGATTCTTTCCCTAAATCTCAGCCCCAGCTTCCTCATTTGCAAAATGAGATAATGATAGCTTGCTTCAGCAGGTCACAGGATCTGGCGAGATAAAGGCACAAAACCAAATACCATGTCGTGAAAATCTTGAGTTGCTAAAGGAATATGAAACGCGAACAGTTTCTTCAGTGGCCGGGTGGAGGGAGATGTTTGGGGGAATGATTTTCTCCATGCAGAAATGTTATTTTAAGACTGGATAAACTTAATACAGCTCACAGCAATCCAATACCCCCCAGCCATTTCACTAGGAAGCCAAACCTTCTATTTTCACACCCCTTGCTCTGGTTAGGGCAGACTCAGCTCTGAAGAGAAATAATCAGGTTTCCAAGAAAGCGTGGAATTCTTGGCCTGCTGCCTTTAGGCTTGGCAACTCCTGGCTCGCAGTGGGCTTGAGTCAGGGGTTTGGAGGGAATAGTCACTGTGGGGCCCTGCTCTAATCTTAAGAAATTGGTTTTGCCTGTTTATGTTGAGGGATATTAAGAGCAAGTAATTTTATTTCTGAGCTAAGCTAGGGCACTGGAGGTGCCTGGCGGGAGGGCTTGGGGCTCCCAGCCTGCTTTGGTGGGAGAGCTCTGTCCGTGCTCTTTGTTTAAGGCCTTGGAAACATATATCCTAACAAGGTATTATATGCTCTCCATTAGACGGTTTGGAGATCACATCCTGGCTCTTTAAACAGGCAAATCAGACGCAAAACTTCTTTTTGTGTGAAGGTCACCCAGCCAGCTAGCCAACTCACCTCCCAGCCCTTCCTGGTTTTCCTCTGCTCACCTCTTCAGTAACTCCTTCCTGGGGGGGGGGGTGTCTGTCATACTCAGGGTTACACCCTACAAACTCTATTCCAGACACACAGAATCAATGATTGAGGGGAAGAAAGAAAGAAAGAAAGAAAGAAAGAAAGAAAGAAAGAGAAAAATAAACAGCACATAGCACCAGTCTGCAATGTGCTAGCTTGTGCTTTGTATGATGATGGAAATTTTATTTTCAATGGAAACAAAAAAGAAATAAGATAGAATTACAGAGTTGGCATTAAATGACACTGTTTATTTATTTTTTTTATCATTTTAAATATGTGTATGTGTCTGTGTGGGGGTATGTGCTCATAAGTGCAGGTACCCCTGGAGGTCAGAGGTAACAGTTGAGCTTCTGGAGCTGGAGTTAGAGGAAACTGTGAGCCACTCAGCATGGGTGCTGGGAACCGAACTTGCGCCTTCTGCAAGAGCAGCATCACTTAGCCACTGAGCCTTCTGTCCAACCCCAACTTCTGCAAGCAGTTATTATTCCTTTCCTCTTCTTCTCCCTTCTTCCATCTCCTCTGGTACTGGGGATGAAAGCCAGGACTTTGCACATGCTAGGCACATGCTCTACCACTGGACTGCACCCCAACCTGCTCTTCATGTTCATTTTCAGTTTTAGGCAGACTCTATGTTGCCCAGGCTCGCACTGAACTCACTCTGTAGCTTATCGTGGCTTTGAACAGGTGATTCTTCTGCGTCAGCCTCCAGGGTGTCTGGGATTCGAAGGCTGTACCGTCAGGCCCTAAGAAGACACATGTCTCTGATGAGAACTTTAGTGACACGGAGTGACTTCTGTCACCAGAGATGTGTCACAATTAACATGAGAGGAATGGGAAGAGCTAAGGAAGGATAGAGGGAAAGAAAAGGGGACAGGAAACATGGAAACTGGAAACAGATACAGGGAAATCAAATGTACCTTTAGATTACGAGAATGGTCAGCAGCGTGGGAGGGAATCCTGCCCTTGTTAGTGAAGGTTGGTGTGACATAAAGCAACATTCTTCACTAAACATCACTTACATTTTTTTCTTTCTCATTTTATTCGTGTCTGTGTGTGTGTGCACATGTGCACGCGCGCACGTGTATGTTAGGTATTTGGGAGGAGTAGTTGCTGGTGTTGTCTTTGTTTGGTCTTGTTTTTATTTTTGGTTTGTTTTTAGACAGAGTCTGTGTCTTCCAAGGTAGCCTTGAACACCTGATGATATTCCTGCCTTGACCTCCAGAGGGCTGGGATTGTAGATGTCTACCACAGTGCCTGGCTAGACTTCAGTCTCTTTATGTGTAATATGAGAATTATGTTTGCTTGGGGGACTGGGAAGTGATTCAGTTAGCAAAGTGCTTGCTGTTTGGGAATCTAAGTTCCATCCCAAACACTACATAAAACCAAAAGATGTGGTGGCACACGCTTATAATCCCAGCACTGGAGAGGCAGAGACCATTGGACCCCTGGGGCTCTGCAGCTGGCCAACTGTGCCTACTTGGGGAATCCTAGGCCCCACTGGTAAATCCTGTCTCAGAAAACATCAAGGTATATAGTTCCATAGAAACACCACCTGAGGTTGTCCTCTGGCCTCCACTTACACACGTGAACTCGCACACATATACACCCACATGGGAGACCTCACAGGGATGTTTTGAGGACATCTTAAATAGTGCATAGAACGGAGTTTACAGAGTTCACTGAGGAAACACTGCTTCCCTGGATCAGGTTCCTGCCATCATTTTCTTCACCGTTCTTTGAACAGTTGGTCTGAGGGGTTAGGATCATGGCTTCTTTCATCTCTCTCTCTCTCTTTCTGCTCTGAAACGAAACCCAGCTGTTTCTACAGTTTTACACACTAGGTCTCAATGGTTTTTCAGTGAATAAAAATTCAAAATCATAATACATGATCTCCATTAGAACTCATGGGCATATAAAAGAATATTTCTTGAGAATGTCATACAATAATTTGAAATTTTAGTTAAATGAGACTTTACTCTGAAAATGTGGCTCGGCTTAGCTTGCCTTGAACATGGTTGTAGGTATCTAAGGAGATCTTTTGTTTTCTTACCAAATAATTCAGCTCAGCTTCTTGGAATTGAAGAGGTAGCCGTTCCCTCTTTTCTTAACTAAGAGAAATTTACAAATTTCTAAAGATTTCAGCATTTAACCAATGCTGTGAGATTGATTTTTCTGGTTTTAGAAGCTTTTAATTCGTGCACACACCAAAAGACATATTGAAACAGAAATCTCAAAATTTTGAGATAAGCATTCAAATGTCCAGACATTCAAAAGGTAGGCTCGCTGGTAGATGATACAGCAATATTTTAATGAAGAATTTCTGAGTGAAAAATTTGAGAAAATGTAAAAACAAGTTAAACTACATTCCAGCAACAGATGGACACCCATCCCTGCTCTAATGACTTGGCCTTTTTTTTTTCATATTCAGGTCAGATGGTACCTAAAAAAAATGCTTTTTCAAAATAAGCATTGCCGCTGGTCTGATCTATCTTGGGACTCATTGTTAAAAATTCTTCTCTTGTGCTGCCGCCTTTGGGCCAATACCAAACAAACTTAAACAACTGGGGAGCAGATGTTTGACTAGAGAGAATTCCACAGCTGAACTCAAACGCATTCCCAAACAGAACAAGACACCGACCACAGGGATTGCTCTTTGACAGGCTGTTATAAGATAAAAGCCACCCCCCTACCTCCCCCATTTCACCCCATATTTTCAAAAAGTGATCTTTTTAGAGAACTGGGATGAGGCTTTATTTATTTATTTAGTTAGTTATTTTAGGGCCAAGTCAGAAAACTCCTTAGTTTGATTGAGTCCGAATGTCCATGCAAATGCTTAGGTTGGTATTTTGTTTGTTTTTTTTTTTAAGCAAAATAAACAGAAATCTTTTCTGTCGTGATGGTTAAAATGATTCCGGCACCACCTTTTAAAAATTTTGATGGCGTTGTTAAGAAACCACTGCACGTGGCAGCATCATGAGGCATCTTGAGAAAGTAGCATCTCTCTGAATTCCAAGAGTTGCTGGCTCTCAGGCAAGACAGTTTCCATCTTCCGTCTGTACACCAACACGAAGTCAGGATTAGTATAAAGCATAGTGTTTTCCTAGTGTGAACACATCCCGGCTCCTGTACCAGTACCTTTCCTTTCAAAAGTGTGACAACGATGGGGTGGTTCCTGCTGCCCCCGTCATCTCTTCCAGTGACTAGAAAACAGCTTGAGGTGGATGGAACCGACAACTATCGGAGAGAGTCCGTGTTTGAGCTGGAACCTAGTGGGTCCTCCTGGTCTATCCCTAGTGAAAACAGTTCAACTTGCAGTAGACGGAAGGGGGAAAACGAAAAAGGAAGAAAAGAAGGAGGACCTTTCGCCCCTACATATATGTGCACACATATGCACTGCACACACACACACCACACACGCACCACACACACACACACACACACACACACACACACATGAACACATACAAACAAAAAAAATGTACAAAGAAAGGGGGGGAGAGAAAAGGTAGATGGAAAAAAAGGAAAGGAAGGCAGGCTGGCCCACTCTTGCTGAGATCACTGTGAGATGGGAAGTCGGTAAAGGGATTTCCCTCTTCTGTGTGCTCTTTTAAATCATATAAAATTGTTTAAGTAATGGGGAAACCCCTCAAGTACAACTTCTCCTCTCTCACCCAGGAGAAGTAAGGTAAGGGAACTGGAACCACCACTGGGAGTTCCTGAAAACCAAAAGAGAACTCTGGCCTGGTAAATTCTGCATGCACCACCCAGAGACTCCGAGACCTCCGTCCCATTCCTGAAACACAAGTCTTCAGCACGGTGTATGCTTCATAAATCACTCGAAATGTTATACGTAGTGTTAGGTTACATGAAGGACACACTCCATTCTCAGTACACCATCTGATCTTCACAAAAGATGAAACGGTTCTTAGACAAGCTAAAGCGTATCAGGTTGTATCTGCTTGGTGAGGCCATCCTGATTTCTCCTTTCCCTCCCTGTCGAATAGGAGTAGGCCCTAAACAGGGTGACCACTTGATGGGTAGGTCTTTTCCAACCTCAAATGGGCACGACAATCATCTCGCTTGGGTCGAGATAATAATCCTTGAATCCTGTGTTGGGGAGAAAGTTCAGTTGAAAGGACAAGTACCTGAGTTCAGATCCCCAGCACTCCCTTAAAAAGCTATTTGTGACATCTTTAATACTAACACTGAAGAGGCCGAGATAAAAAGATCTCGAGAGACTTCTAGCCAGCCGGTCTAGCCAAGTCAACCAGCTCCAGCTTTAGTAAGATTGCCTGTCTCCAAAAGTAAGGCGGAGAGCCAGGGAGATTGCTCTGCTAGTAAGGGCACTTGCTGAGAAGCCGGAAGACCTGAGTTTCATCCCTGAGCCCATGTGATAAAAGGAGAGACCTGAGTCAAGCAAGTTGACCTCTGACCTTTACCTGCAGGCCATGGAAGGAGTGTGTGCGTGCTCTCGCACACAAGTAAAAATATGTGAAAGAAAAAAATAAGAAGAAAAATTAGAGAGCAACTGAACACTTGACGTGCACCTATACCCAAGAACACACGTGCAAATACAACAGTAACTTTGGGTTAAATGTGAATTCATTAAGTGAAGTATTTTGAGGTTAGAAAGAATTCTGAAATTTTTTTTTTAAATCTTCTTCCGATACCATCTCCTTGCTCAGCATACCCCTTCTTCCTTTCTTAAGTCACGTTTGTGGTCTCTTCTTTGTCATTAGCAGCCCCACCCCAGTCTCTTGTGCTCAGGACTCGGCACACCCTGGCCAATAAGGAATCCACTAGAATCTCACCATTTCCTCTTTATGCATTAAATCTCAAAGATGCCCCCTTCCTTGGTAACCTGTGCCATGCCCTTCCTTTTCATTTATGTCTCAGACATGTAAAAATCAACATATTCTTCTTAATGTCCATGTACTCTTTTAAGATATAGAAAAACTGCTCAAAGACAAGTTCATTTTTGCACGAGGATTAGTGAGGTTCCTTTTCAGCAGTGATTTCAAATATATATTTTTTAAATCATACTTTTCTATTTTAATTAGTAATACATACTTATCCTGAATGTAGAAAGCCTAAAAAACATGTCATAGAAAGGAAAAATGGATATAATTATATCATTTATAGTTGTAATGAGGGGCAATTCTATTACTGTTTATATATGTGTGTTCTATGTATATTGTGATTGTGTTATATAATAACATGTAACTTATTTTGAATCTATGTTTTTTCAATTATGACCTGCCTTTTTTATCAGATCGTACATATAACATTAAGACCTTCTAATAGTTTTACATATATATTATATATATGTGTGCCTTTTTTTCTCTGTTATTAGATATTTCACTTGTAATCATTTTAATATCATAAATAAGGCCACAGCAAATATTTTGTTAAGTATGTGGCTCTTTTGTTACAATAGTTCTTTAAAATATATTATCCCAAGAAAATTACTGGATTTAAAGTTGTATATTAGTCTGGGCTTTTCTTGATTTTGGATGAAAGAATTCTAACATGAGATATAACGGGTGAAGCTGGGCGGTGGTGGTGCACGCCTTTAACCTCAGCACTTGGGAGGCAGAGATAGGATTTCGAAGCCAGCCTGGTCTACAAGTGCTAGTTCCAGGACAGGCTCCAAAACTACAGAGAACCCCTGTCTCAAAAAACCAAAACAAAAAACGAAAGAAAGAGAAAAGAAAAGAAAAAGAAATAACGGGCGATGGTGGTCACTAACAGAGACAATCCCTTGGCATCACCAGGTCTAGGAGTAGGAAGATGGGACCAGAGACCAGAATTTAGATTTTTCCTGTCTCTACAATGAAGTAACAGCATTTATCTCAGAGATAAACAGAAACTAAGAGTATATAGAGTGCAAATGCCCAGCCTGGTTTTATAGCCAAGGCTTCATTAATGAACTCGCTTTGTCTGGTAGGTGAGATTTGGAAACAATCGCTCTTCCAAGGCCTAGTTCCCATACTGCTCTGCTTGAGCCCAAGGGTTAATTTTGGCAGACTCCTATGCCAGGGGGCACCCAGCACCTTATCTTTGTCCCCTATTGTTCAGCCCAGCCACTCCCCCCTCCCCCACACACACCTATGGCCCTGGAGAGGCCCATGGTGAAAACAAAATAGTATCCGGTGGAGAAGCAACTGAGGTAGGAGAGTTGGTGCTGGGCTGAGTGGAGCCCCTCAGCCTGCCATGGCCCGTGCCTCCCTCATGATACCCAGGCCATGCTGCTGTGCCCAAGCATCTGTCTGAAGCCAGGGTTGGGATGGGGTTGTGTACTCCAGAGGCCTGTCTGCTGCTCCGCCGCTCCGCCACGGTCCTGGCCTTTCAAGGCTGCACGGCAAGAATGTAAAGTTTTGACTTGGGGTTTTTTGTTTGTTTTTTGCCATATCCGAGGAGAGGCGAAACCTGCCTGGTCACAGAAAGAGAGAGGATGCGTCATAATTTAAGGAAATAGTTTAACTGTCTCATGGGACGTGCGATGAACTGCCCTGCCGGAGAGAAGGCCAAAGGAAACCACTGGAGTGGCCTTGGGAGCTGAGGCTGGGGCCCAGGCAGTGAGCTCCCCAGGTGCGCGGCCTGGAGAGGGTCCTAGCAACTCCAGTCTCCCTGCCACAGAGACATCATCTATACCAGAGAACGTTTTCTGGTCCTCTGGGCAGGGATTCTTTTCATTGTGAAAACATTCGAGTTCAGTCCGTCTCCTCCACCCTTCCTTGAATGGAAACTGCATTTCTAGTTTATGTTGTGGCTGTACCCTGTTTCCATTTCCACTTCCCTCCTGGGTCCTGGAAGAAAGTGAGACATGAGCTCATGAATCAAAGACAAGTTGGCATGAGGGCACTGCCCCTGAAGTTTCTCTTTTTTAGGTGGTAGCTGTGGGGCTCCCTGTCAAGCCTGCTCAGTAATCAAGGACTGGGAGCCCTTCTGCCCGCACCATTCTGGACCTGTAGGTGATCCTAGGTAAAATCCCTGCTGTGGTTTTGTTTTTCTGCCCTTTCAGTTTCCCCTTTCCAGAATATGTCCTTAACCGAAGTTAAAGGCGCCAAAGCCCTGGTGCTATTATAGGATGCCAGACATTCTCAGCTCAGTTCAGCCCCTCCTGGACTTTTGAACAGTGGCTTTTGAATACAGACCTCCAGACAATCTAGACAGTCTAAAGCCATATCACATGCTCACCTCACTGTGTCCTCACAACTTTAGGTTAGCGCTCCCTTCCATAGAAAGAGCAGCTCTTTATGCTAAACATGAGTCTTCATAGCTTTATTTAGCTTGAACTATTCTATTATGAAATGGTGCTCATTGACGTTATTGTTGGTTGATGTTTTTTCTCAAAAACTCAAAAAAAAAAAGAAAGAAAAAGTAAAAGTCTAACAATTGTATGTGGGTCCCCCAAATCTTTTAAACTTAATTTGTGGAATAAAAAAGGCTTAAGGACAGTGGTCCCACTCACCATCTGGTCCATATGTAGGCAGAAGAATCTTTTTGTTACCTTCTCAATTACTTGGTCTAGATCATAGACTCTGATTTGGTTGGTTGGTTGGTTTTCTTTCTGTTTTTTGAAGCAGGGTTATTCCGTGTAACAGCCTTGGCGATCATAAATTCTTAAAGCGAGGTCACATAACTGAATCTGGGGGGAGGCTCCAGAAACTTTGACAACAGTGTAAGGTTTCTGAACACACAACCACCATAGATTAATTCAAAATCAAACATGTAATGAACCCAAAGAGTTTCTGGTATCACTCACCAGTGTCCCATTAAGGGACTCCATTGCAGCCTTGGTACTGAACACATCGCCTGCACGGCTTACCCTGTGAGTACCACATCAGACAGGACCAAGGAAGACTGCCCGAAATGCTTCACCTCAAACTCAAGAATACTGTATGGTGTGAATTACAGTGTTTTTATGAACACAGAACAGTTTTCTGTTGTTATAGAAATATAATGGCTTAATTACAGAAAACAAAGTGTTTTTATATGTCCTGCTGTCATTCTTCAGCATGCAAATATCAATGTATCTTTGGATACATTGTCAAAATGCTTGATTTTAAAAAGAAATATTGCTGAATTTCTGACTTGAGTTTTATACAAAAATTACGAAGGAATGTTTTGCTTGGATCAGGACAAAATTTCCAATAAAAGATACCTCTGCTATTCTGTATTTACAAAGAAGCATTCTCAGCATTGATAACTATAAAATAAATCTCAGTAAACTTGAAAACCCATCAGAGAGGCTCTGTGTCAGGCAGTATCAATATTTAGCCAATATTTATTTCTTCATGCAAAAATAAGTACACCATCTCACTAGTATGCAAATGTGCTTCCATCTTTAATAAATGGTGAAATTGGAGCTGGAGAGGTGGCTCAGTGGTTAAGAGCACTGACTGCTTTTCCTGAGGACCTGGCTTCAATTCCCAGCTCCCACATGGCAGCTCACAACTGTCTGTAACCTCAATTTCAGGGGACCTGACACCTTCACAAGGACATGCAAGCAGGCAAAATACCCATGCTCATAAAATAAAAGTTTAAAAATAAATATTAAAAAATGTTGAAATTACTTGTATGACAATAATTGTTTTTAAATTATTAAATTACCAGTGGTTGGTTTGTATGCCTATTTTATATACTTAGATATACCTGAAGTCAAGTAAAAATTTCTCGTGCAAAAAAAAAATTTCCATCACAAGTGGAAAAAGTAACTCAAGAAGCCCCCAGTCTAAATTAAAGTAGTATAGTTGTAGCTATCCTAACTTCTAGTATACAACACTGAGAGGTGACTTTCTTATCCTGTACCAAGGATTGATCCAGATCCTCAAGCTTGCTAGATAGACAAGGGCTCTATCACTAAATTATACCCTCAGCTTTGAGAGGTAAATTTGAACGAACTACTGCTTGTAGTAAAAGAGAAAGCCTGCATCGGACAAACCAGGGTCTTTGGATCGTTCAGCTAGCAGATCAACAGAACAACTAACTGAAAATGGGCTTCTCCTTAAAAGGCGAAGCTAGGTGATGTGGGTAAGCAGCCAGTTCCACCCATTTCAGTAGAGCAGAATGAGAATGATATGGTGCCATTAAACTGGACCTCGTTGGCTAATATTGACCACTCTCCTAGTGTTGGGTGCTAATTTAAATCACTCTCAGGCCATATAATTACTTCCAACTAATAATGAGTAGATGAAGTAACGACTATTGTGTGGTGCCTAGTCATGCCAATACAGAGACCACACATAGACACTTCTTCTTTGGATGCTACAATAAAATTTTGCCTAAAATTCTTGCTTCTACTTCTAGGGTAGGAGCTAGGATGGTTTTTAAATGTGAAAGAAGTGTCTTAGGACTATTAGGATAAGAATCCACCCAAACTTCCATGTCTGTTAATGCTCTACTAATAAAAATAAATAACAAATTCATATATGTTCGCTCCTGCTCTTCCCAAGACTCTGTGTTCATGAGGAGAACTGGAAAGACTGTCACTCCTCCTTTACGGAGAAGATATTTAAGTGACTTGCCAGAGGCCGTGAGTCTATTGCCTGCTTCTGCCCATTGCTGCTATTCTTCATTCTGGGAAGGCCTCTATCAGACCAGTCTCAGAGCCTCAAGCCAGAGGAGGAAGGGTGGAGGGGAAACCAGCCTCTGCTACCATATACTTAAGACTCTAACTCAGGGGGAGAACAAATGGCGTGGCTTTAAGACAAGCTGTTTGACAGCCTCGGCAAACAGAGGTGGGGAGAGTTGGAGGGAAATGAAAGAGGAGCTACAGGTCATTCTCAGACTTTGCTTGCAAATTGTAATCACCTGAAAAGTTTTTTGGGGAAAAACCTTAAAAAAACAAAAACAAAAAAAACCCCTGATGCCTAGTTTCATTCACTAAGGCTAATTGGAATCTCAAAAGATGGGAGAAGACATAGGAATTTTGATAGTTTCCCTGGGCTTTACTGGGGTAGTGACATTTGATGATGTGTGCAGAGCTTCTCAGTCTGCAGGGTGCACATCTGATCACTCGTGAGTGTGTTGCACTTGGAATGCTGGTTCTGTCGACTGTGGGAGACCTGCTACCTCCTAAAGTCAGAAAAAAAAAGAAACACTGGGTGCTGTGTGGTCATAAAATGCTTAACATAACAAAGATGGACGAGTTTGGGTGGGCTTCAAAGTGTACCTGAGATCTAATGCAGAATTGTGGGATTAGGAGATGGTACATTCAGAGTCCTGGGGGTGGGGGCACGTGAGGAGGGGTTCCTGGGACAATGACTGCTCTAGCACAAATACACTGATCTGATCTACCGAATTTAGCACTTGGCAGTGAAGTGCCTATTGTGTGGGGTGCAGATGTGTCCTTTCCTCTTCAAGATCCTGGTGTTCAGGGGCGGGCGTTTCAGTTCTGTTCCTGATCCATGATGCTAAGCACTTGGCAGGGCTTCAGAACATGACTGCAGCTTTGCTTCTTGCTGTCCCCACTGCGTGCTGTATGCTGGGCCTCATTTAAGTCTATCACCTCCTAGAGGGGCTCCTACTGG
Organism: Ondatra zibethicus; assembly: GCA_004026605.1. Classification (NCBI taxonomy): domain Eukaryota; kingdom Metazoa; phylum Chordata; class Mammalia; order Rodentia; family Cricetidae; genus Ondatra; species Ondatra zibethicus. The sequence goes on from PVIU01000890.1 coordinate 93,778, forward strand.
TTAAATAAGACCTCAAGGGATTTGCTCATCCCAGTTAAATGACTGCATCCTCTTTCTCTTCCTTCCCTCCTCCCACACACTTCTCCCCGCCGGAGCTTTTCCTTCTGAGCTTGTCACCATCAACTCTATGTTTTATCTTGTATGTATTTACCTCGACATCTTACTTACTGCCTGTCTCCTCCAATAAATGCAGCTCCATTTTATTGGTGAGAGAGAATTTTGTTGATGGTGTTCACTGCTTTCCCCAGTGCCTCAACCAATCTGAATACTCTGTACCTGTTTGTTGAATGAAACAATGAATGAATGAAAGAATGAATGAATGAATGAGCGCCTATATATATATGTTGTTGTCAGCAGAAGCAGATTCAACATTCACAGGCAGGAGAAGCCAAGAGACTCCATTTTGCAACTGTTCCATCAAAGAAGAGGAAATTAAGACAGGAATTGGTCATTAGGGAGGAACATTTGAAACAGCAAGTGCATAAAAATAAATTGCCCTCCCTGTGGGCTGGAGATTTGCTTTTAAATGTTCTGTGTTTGAAGCCTGATGTGCGATCAAAGAGCTTTGCTATTTAAAACAAATTACTTCAAGAAAGTCTCATAAACCCCATCAGTGATTAGTATTAGCATGTTTTAAAACACAATTATGTTTCAAATGAAGAGAAAAAGTAAAGGCCTCCAAATACAGCAGATTATAGTTAAATGAGACCTTAGAGAGAAAATGGGAAGGGAGGCGACATTTCTCATGGGGAATTAACTGATGACTGAGGTGGTTGGGTTTGGAAGTAGTGGTACTTTACTCTGGTTACATCACCCATCCCTGCCTCTGCTTGGACACCTCCAGCTCCCTCCCTCACACAGCTGACTGCTCCCTCATGAACAGCTCCAAGTGCCGGTAAGACCTTCCCTTAAACAGTTAGCAGCACCCTGAGGCGGGTGCAGGACTGTTCAACCTACCCGACTCCAGGACCTCACTCTCGGGACAATGTTTCAAACTTTGAAGATGACCATTTCCTCTCTGCCAGCTCACCTTAGCCACAACACAACCTCAGCATCAAGAGCCTTGTTGAAGCCGAGTAACCGCGGCTCCTCAGTTGATTCAGCACGGGAAAGGTTTCCACTTTGTGTTTCTGCATGGTTTGCTCTCGAAGCCAGATGCCCCTTTAACATTTCAGACTGCTCTGGAATGCCAGGATGTCTGTTCCTCTCTCTAACTGTGTCACCAAGAAAAGCATCCTGAATGGTGCAGGATCTCCCACTCCCTCTTCTTAGAGCTTGTATTTCTGTGGTAATGCAGCTGAAGATGTAACAATATCTTTGTCAGCCACATCTCGTTTTAAATATAGTGTTCTTGCAACTGCTTTCACCTCTCAGACAATAGTTTGTACCCTCAGAGAGGAAGAGGTGGTGACAAAAATTGAATTCATGTTATGTGACAATAAGAGGTCCATGAAGATAGTTACAAATTGAATGCAGTATTTCCTCACTACTTTTGCACCAACATATAATGACAATACAAGCTTTGGAAACAGACAGCCCCAAGTGGAAAAAAAAAAGATTGCTTCTGTTCTTATTTATTAAAGGAAATAATAAATCCCACTTTAAGGTTGTCATTAGAAGGTTATGAAGCCATATAAGCAATAACTGATATACAATGGATGGGTGATTTAAACAGATGCCCAAAAGATAATAAGCATTATTACCATCCCAATAACATGTTACTGGGCAATGACATTGCCCGTGCTGGGACCTCAGGACATGATCATCTACTTTGGAATGAACCTTAAAAGTCTACAGAAAAGCAAGAGAGAAGATATAGGGAGCCTAGAGAGTGCACAGTCCCCAGTGAATTCCAGGAACTAGACACTGGGGGCCCTGTCACTCCGTTGTCATTTAGGTCAACAGTTTCCAAGCTTGTCTTTCTGTCTCCCCTACCCCCATGAGCCACATGTCAACCCAGCCTGCATCATGTCACCAGAGCTTGCCTATGTACTGTTGCATAACCAGAACCACACACACTTGCCACACAACAGCAACGGTGTTCAAGGGGAGCTGGAGAGCATGGGATGTTTGCTGTAGTGGATCCACACCTGGTTCAGTTCCTTACCGTCCCTTTCTTCTCCTTGGCGGGCCCAGAAGCCAGCTGTCCATGGCCTCCTTCCACAGAGTCTCTGGGGGACAAAGGCCTCTTACAGGCCTCTCACCCCCACGCGGCCGTATCCAAGGCTACCATGGGGAACTTGGGAACAGGCCTTGGCTCTCAGACAGAGGATGCCCTGCGTGCCCGCGCACAGAGCTGGCGCTCACTCCTCCGTGCCATGAAAGGACAGACTGTTCTGTGGCCGAACATGAGCGGATTGAGAGGCGTCCATCCACAGCGCCCTCACTGGAGCACCGTCCAAGCCTCATTGTGCAAGGTCTCCCTAGCGCTGAAGAACGGGTAAATGAAGACCCTGTCTGGGTAAACAGGCAGACACTGGCCAGTCAAAGAGGATAAGAGAATGGGGCTGTGTCCTTGCAAGGCGGCTTTTCCGCCATCATCTGTGACTCAATGAACCAGTTGCTTCATATAATTGGCTCAGAGGAGGGGAGTAGATACTTCAATTATCTGATTATTCCAACTGATCTCATAGTTCCAGCCAGTGTTGTGATGAGGAAAAAGAACAAGCAATGCTCAAAGGCAAGGGGTTCACTCGGGGAAAATGTAGGAGATTGGATTGGTAGTTTCCCTGTGTGCTGTTTTCTCTCTTCAGAGGGTCCAGAGCCCCCCAGGGTGAGGAAAGACTGTGTAGTCACTTGTAGCCCTCGTGAGATGCTCAGCCTGCTGGCTTCACAGGAAAGACACAGGTTGTCACCTGACCCACTGTGAGCACCCTCTGGTCTGTGTTGCATTGGTTCAAAAGCGAGATGCAGCGAGATGCCACCTGACTTCTTCTGAGATATGGACCAGTATTGCCCAGCCACCAGCGGCTTTGGCTGTCTCCAGGGTTGTTTTGTCGTTATTTAGTGCAGGATATTTACTTTCTACAATCACATAATCAACTCTAGTCAGAATCAGGAATTCTAAACCTAAGTGTCTGATGATGCTAAAGAAGTCACCTCCCCTCTCTCAGAACCCGAGTTTCCTTATCTGTAAGAAGATAAAGACGAGACAGCCTCCAAGTACCTATGCTTGAACCAAATATCTACACCAGGAAGGAGGGTTTGGCTTCTTGATGTCCTTATCTTTCCCACACTTAAGTCGGAACTAAATGGGTGTGCTCCGTGCTTGTTATGCGTAGCAGCTCTGTGGTCTGTGTCTCAATGTGTCTGTGGAGTGTGTGCCTTTGAAAGCATTCAAAATAATCTTAGCTGTCAAACTCTCGCCTGGTTGGGGCCCTGAAAGCTGCCATCCTTATCAATGACTCCTTCACATCCACCCTACTGTGCATTCCTCAGGAGGTGGCATGGCCAGTGGGAGGAGTGCTGTTGTTTATAATTTTTCAGATTAAAATGTCATTGGGTGTGCCTCTGAAACTGCTGACATGTTCCGAATGTCCACTTCTGATAGTCTGCTCTTAACCAAACAAGCTGGGCCACGGGGTCCTCAGACTGCCCCAGGGTCCCTGTGCTGAATAATGGAACATTGTGTCTGCCTTCAGTCACATTGCTAAAGGGCTCCACGCTTGACAAGAGATAGCTGAGGCAACATTCACAGTTGTGTTTGTAAGAAAAAGGCACTCAAAAGGAGTCCTTTACTGTTTCTGTCTGCGGTATATCCCTTGGTCCATGAATGGTTCTCATGTATGTGCAGTTGTGCTCTGAACTTCATAAAGATGAGAGAAAAGACAAAAACAAATAAACAAAAAAAAACGGAAGGAGTTAAGCAAAGTGATATTAAAGGCTATACATAAGGAAAAAGACAAGTACATAACGACATTTTAAACTACTTTCATTTCAGACGAAACAGTAAATAAACAGGACCATGACTCCGGCCTGGGATGGGGTGATTTGGGAGAGTATTATGGACAACTCCTGGGAACTCGTAAATATTAGTTTTATACCAGTGACAATTCTCTGAGGTTTCAGAATCTGCCAACAATGTTCAGAGGCAGTCATTCACCATGAACAACCATCTTGAGAAACTTGGCGTTTATAAAATATGATTTAACAGGGACCAATTTTGACAGGATTGTAGAACCCAGGATTTTATATTAAGGATCAATGGATGACAAAGACACCTCATAGGGTAACTGACCCTGTGAGACATTTTGGAGCCAGGAGGCTGACAGCTTTGCTCAGTCACTGTCTGACCACCTGAGAGCAGCCTATGCCCTGTGGGGGGAGTGCCACCTTTGCCTCTGAGTTCTGTTTCAAGTTACAGAGTCGCAGAGAATATAGCTTTTCCTAGTTCTACTGAAAACCCTCAAATATTTGATAGCAGTTTTCTACAGTTAGAATTCTCCTTTTCCAGGGTAAATTTCCCAGACTCCTTCGCCCTTCTCCACATGGGACTGTCTGTCTCTTAGTCAGTGGTTCTCAGCCTGTGGATTGTGACCCCCTTTGGGGGTTGAATGACCCTTTCACAGGGGCTGCAATTCAAATATCCTGCATATTAGATATTTATATTACAATTCATAACATTTGCAAAATGACCATTATGAAGTAGCAATGAAAATAATTTTACGGTTGGGGTCACCACATGAGGAACTCAACTAAAGGTCACAGCAATAGGAAGACTGAGAACCACTCACTGGTCTCTTTGGGATCCTTCAGTATTATAAAAAAGCTTCTTTAAGCAGTGAAAAGGATTTTTGCAGGCATTTCACATATAACACACACACGGGCACACACCCTCATGTGCATAAACACACATGCACATTCCAGACCCTGTGTTTCTATTAATGTGGATTGGCTGTGTTGGCTGTTTTAGCTTCCTAGCCCAGCTGCTCACTCACACTGATGAGTAGCAGAGAATTGCCCTGGTCTTTGTCTCTGGCGTCCTGGCCATGCTAGAAAAGAGGTCAAGGCTCTTCCGTTAGGATGACTAGAACCTCCATTTACTCATGTCCTCTTCTGTGTCATAGAAAGCAGGCAGATGTAGTGCCATTTAATCTAATAGGTCGACACAGCTGTCTCCATTTTCCACATGAGGGCACAGGGGATGGGGGAGGCACTTGCCTAAGGTTTTACAGAATCAACCAGGGCCAACTTGGAGAAGAGCCAGGTTCATCAGATTGCAGAGCTCAGGATTATTTTTGTGAAACACTATGATGCCCCGATGAGAGGTGCTGTTTGGTCAACATATTGGAAATCCATGACCCAAAACGACATATCCTAGTGTTCTGGCTCAAATAGGATTTTCCTTTCTTCTTCAGAAGGAGGCTCTGGATTTCCGCTAATATTAATACCCAATTGGCTGGGGAAATGGTTCACTGGGTAAAGTGCTTGGTGTGCAGCAGGAAGACCTAAGTTCAGATCTCCAGCAACCCGCATGTAAGCTGGGTACAGTGGCTTGAACCTGTAATGCAGTGCTGGGGAAACAGAGACAGTGGAACCCTGGGGCTTTATGGACCGCCAGTCCAGCCAAAGCAGCCAGATGAGGTTTGGTGAGAAACCCTAGCTCAACAATGAAGGTAGAGGGGCTGGAGAGATGCTCAGAGCACTTGCTGCTCTTGCAGATGACCAGGTTCAGTTTCCAGCACCCACATGGTGGCTCACAACCATCCGTACCTCCAGTTCCATGTTCCAGTACGCTCCTCTGGCCTCCATGAACACTGTGCACACATGTGGTGCACATACATACTTTTGTGCAAAACACTCATGCACATAAAATAAAATAAAACAAATATTTAGGAAAGGTAGAGAGCGGATAGAGGAAGACATCCAGTGTTGACCTCTGACCTCCACACACATGTGCATGGGCAAGGCACCTGCATATATGTATATAACTGCATACACCTCTACATCCCTACACAACATATTAATCCTATACCCTGGAGCTACCATCCACATAGCTATGCCACCCTTTGGGTTGAGATTTGTCTTTTCTGTTTTGTATTTATGGAAGAAGACAGAATTAGAAACTCTGATGGACACACTACCCACAATTTAAAGAGATAATTTCTCGATATTTGGAGAAATATTAGAATGTGCTTGTCATAATTACCCGGATTGCATTCTTTTAAAAATATAATGTGTTTTTTTTCTGGGCCTTTGTCTTACAAAGGACTGATACTTTGGTCACTGCCTGTGTGGGGGCACCGTGGGGCAGCCCCTGTCTTTGGGATGCTTGCATATCATCCTGTACCCTCTCTCTGTCCTCAAGACAGTGGACATCTGGGTCAGCGGGTGAGAAAATGGGCATAAGAGAGTAAAAGGACCTGCCTAAGGATGCAGGAGCTGATGGGACCTTGCTCTGCCTCCAGCCCCAGTCCTTGCTCTCCCATATCTTCACACCTCTAGTGGGGCTTTTGACCATTGCGCTTCACTTGTGAGAAGCGATTCACTGCAGTTGTTTAGTGAGAATTTTGATACTTGGATAAAACCGAAACAGTCCTCCCATTCTGCTTACAGAATGTAGCTCTGCCACGGATGGGAGAGAGTCAGGCCACGGGAGGTTTAAATGTCTCTGCCACTTAGAGTTTGCTCCTTTTTAGCCCCGACAGTCTCCTCAGCGTCACTGTTCAACCCTGGCACACGGACACAACCTCATCTAGAGGGTGTACCCGGATATTTGCTAGACAATGCCTCAATCCTTTTAAAGATGAGGAAGGATGGAGCCAGGCCCCAGAGGATTGACTGATGCCCCGAACTAGTGAAACCCATTGCCCTTTGGGCACCTCGCTGGCTCCCCTGACTAGTGTCCCTGACACCTTGTCTCCTGGCTTCCTTCACCTCCTGTTTGGCTTGTTGTGTTGGCCCCCACCCCCACCCCCACCCTAGCATTAGGGCCTGGCTCCTTGACAAAGCTTCTGCCTGACCAGAAACTGTGTGACCGCTGGTTCCTTTGGCTGGGCTCCCTAGACCTGGCAAGCTCTATCCTGGCTTCAGACTCTCAACAGGAACCTGGGCACTGCTTCTGAAAACATCCAAACAGTAGCTCTCGGCTCACTGGTGATACTCTTGACAAAGGCCAGATTTCGCCGCTGTCCTTAGGTCTATGTTGTCCCTTTGAAGTCTCAACTCTTGGGACCTGCCAGTCACCCATCTCTAAGTAAGGAGACTGTTTAACTCATTATCCATATTGCAGAACACTAAGAATAGAAGAGAGTGCTCCCAACAACCTCCCACAACATTGCAGATAAACAAGGGCTGCCCACAGGTGATTCTTACAGGTACATATTTCCAGTCACTCAGGTTGATTTCCCATTTTAAGCAAGAGCAGTATTTCACACTCACTGCAAGCTGATCTTGAACTATGAAAGGTGCTTAGGACAAGCAGGCATTGTTTATGTATTCCTTACAGTAATTTTTATAACATTGCCTATATTCTACAGAGGAAACAGGGGCTCCAAGAAATTAAGTAGCTTACCTGATAATGATTTTGAGTGTTCCCAACATAAAAATGCAGACATTTAGACCACTAGATGTGCCTGTTATCTGAATCTGATCACTACTCGTTTCATACATGCACGGAAATGTCACACTGGGTCTCATAAATATGCACAAACACTGTAACAAAATAAATATAATTTTAGAAATATAATAAAATGCAGATAATCTTATTACACTTTAATTTGTGTGTGAGAGTGTATGTGCACGTGTGTGCACTCATGCAGGCCGTGGCATCACAGGCGGGGAACATCTTGAAGGCGTCAGCTCTCTCCTCCCACCGTGTGGGTCCCGAGTTGGTGCTCCTCTTTCACCGCATGGGTCCCAGAGATCACACTCTGCTCGGCAGGCTTAGTCATCACCACCTTTACCTGCCGAGCCATCTCAACCATCCTAAGAATATTTTTAATAGACTCAATAAATATTCATCAAGGACCTATTACTACCCCAACACTGAGATAACCCAAACAGGAGAAACTATATACTGTAAATAAATCTTTCATTTAAATAATAAAAAAAGTAGCTTGAAGAAACATGAGTAATGGGCCTTTATTTTCCAATCCTCCCCTTGGGCCCTGACCAATATGATAATGGATCCATAAAAATCAGCTCTTTAATGGGAGACAACAGACACAGTTCCCAAATTCAAGCTTGTTCTGCTTTAGAAGAACGTTTGTATGTTGATTGCTTGGGATTTGAAATGCATTTTCCCATGGTTTAAAATTTTTTTTGAAAAAGCAGTGGTTAGGCTCCATGCCCAGCTCACAAAAGTTTGTGCAGACTGTAATTTCCCTGAGGTCTGCTCCTCTGGGCCATCCTAAACCGGAACAGGAAGCGGGAACTCTGCGTAGTTCTCGCGGTGACTGACTGTCTTGAGACAAGTTCTTTAGACTCTCTAAGCCACAGACTTCTCAAAGCCAAGATCAGGTCTCACTTCCAAAATTTGCACGACTCACAGAAATAATGTGCGTAAAAGGGTCTCTTAAAACAGCATTTGGGGTTGGGGACGGAGTTCAATTGTAGAGATTTTACCCAGCATTCAAGGAAGTGTGGTCCCCAGCACTTCTCTGGCATGGTGGTGTGTGCCTGTAAACCTAGCAATCAAGGGTTGGGGGGAAGAGAATGAGAAATTTAAGGTCATCTTCAACTATGAAGCCATATAAAGGGATAAACAAGGCTTTGTCTCAAGAACAAGAATAATAGTGTTTATGATGGCATAGGAACTGGCCAATGTTTTACGACATTGCCACCAAAGAGCAAGTAAGGTTTCCAAGAGTAGAGACATATACTTCCCTAGCCAAGGAGGTTGAGGGACAGGGTGGAGATGGCCAGAATGAGGCAGGGTTGGGAAACTCTAAGGAAAGGCGGCCTTCCTGGGTAGGGGAGGTGAGTTTGGGGAAAGAGGAACTAAGGAGAAAAAGGGCTTATGGAGAAAGATTCATGGGCTCCCCGCAGCGGCGCTGTAGAGGCCCCAGATTCTAAAGTAAGGGCACTGGTCTGGGGTGGCTTGTGACCTTCACCCTTACAGACGTGGGAGTTCTGACTGCTTTGGAACTGGAAAGATCAGCAAGCTTCCCTTTCAGCAAACGCTTCCCAGGTCCTGAGCACAGAGCTCAGGGCTCCAAGAGATCTAGTCCCTGGGTTAAGCGCGCTTGCAAACAGCGGTTTCTAGATCAGTGACAGAAGCCTCGCCGGCTCTCAGCTCTCCCGCTTCCGTACAGGAGGCTCACTCTTTTTCATTCAAAATGTCTTACAGGTCTCAAGTTGAACTTTTCTCTGCATGAAAGTAACTTCTTCTATCATCCCATCACTAGATGAGCCATGAAAATGATGATATGATGATAGTTCAAAATGTAAGCGCCGGGGAGAGCCTCACGCACCTGAAATAAATAAATAATAAATAAATAATACCCATTATTATTTAAGGACATTAAATATGACAGTGTAACCAACCAGGAAAAGCTCCATGCACCCCTAATCCAGCCATACCCATGCTAAAATGTTCTTTGTCTCCAAAATATTTTATCTGTCTCAATTCTGAACAGTTGCACTATTAACTATTGTTGCTTTTAAAAGAAGCTGTGTTGAGTATAATTTACCCACAATACAACTCACCCTCTGAAAGTGGACGGGAGTCCGTAGCTGTTCAGGCCCCGACTGTGGCTATTTCAGACTGTTTTCGCTGCCCTCACAGGGACTCCATTCCTGCCTTCCCACCTACTCTTTTCCTCCTTGTGTGACTACCAACGTGCAGTGTCTCTCTATAGATTTCCTACTCCAGGCATGTCACATGAGTGGGATTATATGGTATGTGATATTCTGGATGTGACTTCTTGCACATAACATACGATTTTCAAAATCCATTTGTGCAGAAGCATGTATTGGTCCTTAAGTCCTTTTATAGCAAGGTTGAATTCTACTGTGCAGCTGTACCAGAGGCTATGTATCCATCATCTGATGGGCATATGAGGTTTTCCTACTTTCGCTATTAACATTTATGATAATGTTTTATATGAGCATTTGGTTGGTTTTGGTTTGAGTTTTATTTTATGAGTTTCTAGGGACCAGATCCGTGGCCATATGCAGGCTAGGCAAGCACTCTCCCCACTGCCCTGAATGTATGTTTTTATTTCTCTTGGATGGAATTTCTAGTCACACGTTAAAACTAGTTTAGCATTTTTGGAGCCCATCAATTTCAATAACATGTGCAGATAAAATTAGCATATTGATGTAGTTTTACTAGTACTTTAGTGAACAGATGAGTTAGGCTCTTAGCATTTAGTCCTTAATAAACTTTGCACTCTCCTCAACTGTGGTTTGCAGGCCTGATTGCAATCCTCCTTGACACATGTGGAGTCCCATTAACGCTGTGCTCATTCATCCAGGCATAAATAGTTTAACTTCACTGTACGTATGTTTGGTGCTTCCAGTCCCTGCCTCTAGATTACACTCAAATAATAAGTCAAAATAGTACAATGATCATAAGCAGAGAGAAAAGGCAGAACATGAGGCTGGGCGGTGGTGGCACATGCCTTTAATCCCAGCACTCGGAAGACAGAGGCAGGAAGATCACTGTGAGTTCGAGGCCAGCCTGGTCTACAAGAGCTAGTTCCAGGACAGCCAGGGCTACATAGAGAAACCCTGTCTCAAACAAAAGGAAAAGGAAAGCAAGCAGAGCAAGACTTGATGTGGAACTGCTCCAAGTATTTTTCGTAGGCCAAAGACTTAGAACAGTGAAATGTTGCCAACCTAAAGACGCCATATCTTTATTTCACAAGTGCAGATTTTCCTTCACACACGAAATAATTACTTTGCTGAATTTACATAACTTTAAAATAGAATTTGGGGGCCAGTGGGATGGCTCCACCAGGAAAGGCACTTGTCACAAAAGCCCAGCAACCTGAAGTCAATCCATGGGACCCACAAAAAGATAGATGGAGTGATCCAACGCCACGAAGTTGTCCTCTAACCTCCACACATGAATGTGGAAACAGCACCCACACGTGCATGTCAGGCACATGCACACAGCAATAACGTATTAATTGGTTAAAATAAAACTATATTATTTGTTAGCCAATTTTCTTAAGAGTAAAAAAATGAGATAATAAAATTTCAGTTTTTACTGCTACTGTATGACATGCTTGTTACTGAGCATGATTCTGCTCCCCAGAGAGAGCAGTCTTACAAATGGCCTGAGCTAGCCTGGCATGGTCACACACTTGTAATCCCAGCACTTGGGAAGTGGAAGCATGGGATCAAGAGTTCAAAGTCAACTCGTAACAAGTTCGAGAGCTACAAAGAGACCTTATGTCAAACAAAGATGTAAACAAATGACCTGCTCTGGGTGACAGATGTTCTGGGTCAACCACTGTATACAAACATGTACAAACCGAGCGAGTTATTTCCTAACTATTTGTTGCACTGAGTAAGCTTAGGTTGGAAGGCAAGAAACAGTCGGGAATTCCTGACCAAGAAAGGTAGAGTCTTTCCAACTGGGAGTTAGAAGCTCTATGAGCTTAAATACAAAGGTAAAACCAGGCCCAAGTCTAGAGTAGAAAGCAGTTGGGGATTCCTAAATAAGAAAGCACCCTGGTGGAGGAGAGTTTGAGGTTCATCCACACTTAGCATGAGTGGAGACAGCAGAGGACTACAATCCAAAGTGTGGCTGTAAGACTGGCCATTAATTAGCTACTTGTTTTCTTTCAGGGTGGTAGGGCTTTGTTGTTGTTGTTGTTTTGTTGGTTTTTGGTTTCTGGATTTTTTGGGGGGGTTCAAGACAGGGTTTCTCTGTGTAGCTTTAGAGCCTGTCCTGGCACTCACTCTGTAGACCAGGCTGGCCTCGAACACACAGAGATCTGCCTGCCTCTGTCTCCCAAGTTCTGGGATTAAGGGAGTGCGCCACCACCACCCAGCCACATTGGTAGTTATAGGGATAGAGAAGGAACGGGTAAAAAGATCTTATAAATTGAACATAGGAAAGATAGCAATTTTCCCTGAAATTGACCTACTTTGTTTAATACAGGCATTTTTTTTCTTTTTGTACATAAACATAATCTTATTTTACAGTTCATACACAGGCAGGGAAGTGTCTAGAACAACCTTAGACAAGAATAAAGTATGAAGGATGGCTCTTCTCAATATGAGGGCCTAGTATGTAGTCACAGTCTAAAGACAGTGCTGTATTAGTGAAGGGTAGATATGTGGAACAATGGTGTGGAATGGAAAACCTAGGAATAGCTGCCAAAACCAGTCCCACCAAACAATTTTTATAAGAGTATGTAAGTAACACAGTGGAGGAAGGAGACCCTTTCAAGAAATGGTGCTAAAGAAATTCACGTTCATGGATTAAAATTAAGTGTGATCTGCGCATGGTGGGACAAATCTATAATTTAGAACTTGGGAGGTGGAGACAGGAGGGTCAGGAGTTCAAGGCCATTCTTAGATACAGACAAAGTTTGAAGCTAGACCTGGCTATATAAGACCCTGCCTGAAAACAAAACAAAAAAGAATCTTTGGTTTTTTGTTTGTTTGTTTTGGTTTTTTGAGAGAGGGTTTCTCTGTAGCTTTGGTGCCTGTCCTGAAACTAGCTCTTGTAGACCACGCTGGCTTCAAACTCACAGAGATCCGCCTGCCTCTGCCTCCCAAGTGCTGCGGTTAAAGGCGTGCGCCACCACCACCCGACTTAGAATCATAATGTATAGTTTATGCTTTATATAAAAATTAGTTTGAAAGTGATTACAGACTTTTTTAAAGATTTTATTTTTAATATATAATGTCGGTGTGTCTGTGTGTGGGAATGTGCACCTGTGGGCAGGTGCTGGAGGAGGTCGGAAGGGGGCGCTAGATTCTCTGGAGCTGTAGTTACAGGAGGTTGTGAGTTGCCATTGTGGGTGCTGGGAACCAACTCAGGTTCAGTGCAAGAGCAGTTCAGTTGTATGACCTTAACTACCAAGCGGGCTCTCCAGCCCTGAAACGTGATCATATCCTTAAGTATAAAGTGCAAAACCATACGTCTTACAAAATATTAAAGAAAATCTTTGAAATCCATGGCTAGGGAAATAAATTCTTAGAGATGACTCCAAAAGCATCATCTACAAAAGGAAGCACGGATACATCTGGTTTCACTGAAGATAAAACATTTTCGTTCAACAAAGGACTCTGCTAAGAGATGAAAAGATCATCTACAAAACGGGAGGAAATATATGCCAACCACGAACCGACACATGACTAGGACACAGAGTGACTAGTACATAGAATTCAACCTCAGCAGGAAAAAAAAAATAGAGCAATCCAATTAGAGAATCGACAACAGATATGAGCAGGCATTTCACTGAAGAGGGTGTCCAGATGAGAAACCCAAGAAGACATTTTCGCCAGACGGTGGTGCACGCCTTTAATCCCAGCACTCAGGAGGCAGAGGCAGGCAGATCTCTGTGAGTTCGAGACCAGCCTGGTCTACAAGAGCTAGTTCCAGGACAGGCTCCAAAGCCACAAAGAAACCCTGTCTCAAAAAAACCAAAAAAAAAAAAAAGAAAGAAAAAAGAAAAGAAAAGAAAAGAAAAAGAAGACATTTGCATCATCAGCCACTAGAAAATAAAAATTAAATCCACAATGAGACACATGTCTTTTAGTATTTTTATTTTGATTGAGCCATACATTATGTGGTGTGTCTGATATGTAGAAATTAGTAATTTTTCCAGTAAAAGGGCTGAATTGAGAGGGGGCACTAAGCTGTTAAGAGCTGCTGACTCTGGTGGCCACGCTAAAGATAATTTATTTTCTTTTCATTTTTCATATAAATTAAGTGCTCTAGTAGCGTTCCAAAGCCGGTGATTCATAGGGGTCTCCCAGTGCATCCCTTTCAAAACATCTAATTCCAGAAAGGCTTGGCGATTGATTAGACACAAGAGTACATTTAGTATTTGTGAAAATTGGCACCAATTGACCCAATGAGCAGTCATGGCAGCCATGTAGGATGGACAGAACCTGGCCACTTCTCAGCTGTGTGGTAGGACAAGGAATCCACTTTGTTGACCATTTTCACCTCTGAAAATGAGAACAATAATTCTTAGTGTATAGGGTGCAGTGAAGAGTGCATCAAACACCGTGGAGATGTGAGATGTTCATTGCTCATACACTGCTTCTGCACAAAAGCCAAGGGTGCAATCTTCAGAGAGAAGTTAGAGTCTTTGTGGAGACAGATGTTTGTTGCTCATACACTGCTTCTGCACAAAAGCCAAGGGTGAAATCTTCAGAGAGAAATTAGAGTCTTTTGTGGAGAAGTTTAATTTTATTGACCATCTTGGTCAATAATATCTAGGATATTCTCAGATGTATTATTCCCCCCTTGCTGTTTTCACAAGACTGCTCATGCATGTCTGGGTACGTATTTTGATTATTTTTCAAAAATATAAGATCTCTTATATACCCCATTTTTTTCCCTTGTTCATTTAGCTGGTGGATGGAGCTTTCCAGAGGTCTACAAGGACTTTTCCCAGTGTGTGAATTGTATGGGAACATCAAAAGATTTCTTGCAAGTGCCTAAAAGGGCTTGTACAAAGCATGTACCTGTAAACACTTGTTGAATGATAAAGAAAAGTTTGGATTTCGTAGAAGACTAGGAAATGGAGAATGAGAAAACATGGATGTTATATTAGTCGAAAAGCTTTTTGGGATCAAAGGCAGCCAAGGAGTAGGGAGACAGGGCACATCCAAACAGTATTTGGAGAGACTGGAATCAAATAAAAATTACCTACCAAGCAACTACTATATGCTAGGCTCCGAGAACAGAACAGTGCTGTTGATAATTATTAGGGGAAAGGGAAATAAGCAGCAAGGATGCGAGAGAGTTTATATTTGGATGGAATAAGAAAGAAAACTGCATCAGGATGAAGAGAGAAGGGTCATCTAACTGGAACACAGGAAAGATGCACAGCATTCAGAGTCAATCTTAGTTACTGCCAGTGTTGATGATGATGGTGGTGACAATGATGACAATGATGATGGCGGTGGTGGGGACAATGATAATGGTCATGATGATGATGATAGTGGTGGTGGTGGCAATTCTGGAGATGATGATGGTGACAATGATGATAATGATGATGGCAGTGGTGGTGAAAATGATGGTGATGATGGTGGCAATGATGATGATGGTGGTGGTAGCATTGATGATGATGGTAGCAAACCTGTTCATAGTGCTGTGACATGCCAGACACTCTGTTAACTCAGCAGCTGTATGAGATGGTTACATTCCCCCATTTGGCAAATAAGGATACTAAGGCACAAAGAGGTCACACAGATAGCAAAAAGAAAATATTCCCAGCTGAGTATTGCTAACCTTTCAAATGTGGTTCTAACGATGAACAAGAAGTTCCATCTACTGAGAACAGTGTGACTTTTAACCCTTCAAGAATATTCCTACAAACATGAGCAATGTCTTTTAATTTTTTAATTGATAAACTTTATTTTGAAAAACTTTCAAATAAATAAATAAAAAATAATTTTATAAATAAATAAAAAAAATCACACACAAAAATTATCCAGATCCAGAGTCTATACAGCTTAATGAACTTCTATATAGTTAGATTAGTCATACAGAATAGAAAGTGTGGGGCTTTGCATTAAGTTTACACCTTCAGTGTTGGCTATATTTTATCTACCACCAAACTTAAAAAAATTATGACAGAATTAGAAATAGAAAAACAATTAGTTTTATGTCCTCTTTCATAACTTGTGACCATTACCTGCTTTCAGTCCTTCTTTGTCTGTTTATATTTAGCCTTTCTAGCAACATCTTTTATGGGACCACTCCGTGGTGGCTGTGCACTTGCTCTGGTGGTAGGGACATGTCCCATCACTGGTATCGTGAGACAACCAGAAATCTGTGTGCAATCCATCATTGCAACTCGCCAGGCCCTCCCAAGGGTCCTGTCACTTTCTATCAAGAGTTTTAACCACTCTTGGAATGTTGATCCAAACCATCCCAGACCTGATATCACAGCTTGTCACCAACCTAGTCCTACTGCTTCCTTTTCAAGATGGCGGGCTTTTGCTTGCCATATACCTTGTCATATGTCTTCAAAGTAGACCTCTGCTTCACACCCTACTGTGTTGGGACTCTCTCTCTCTCTCTCTCTCTCTCTCTCTCTCTCTTTCTCTGTGTGTGTGTGTGTGTGTGTGAGTGAGTGTGTGCGTGTGTGCATGTGTGTGTGTAAAACAGAATGTGTACAAACCATCTGAGCTTCAAGGATTTCCATTAGGAAGCTCTGCATCTTCATCCAGTCCTAGCTAAAACCATACTGAGGTCATTCATGTGTAAATGGAAACACACCAAGAAAAAAATGAATACCAAATGTACAGAAAAATCAAAAGAAGAAATAAGTTTCTCAATGGGATAATAAGCTCCTTCAACTTAGAGATAGCTTGGTAAATTCCTCCTCAATCCTTTTCTAAGATATATTTGTCGGTCTACACACTCCTATGACCAAATACATGCCTAGTAGCCAAGAAGAAACAGAAGCAGGGAGCACACTGGGACAGGTAGAAGTCAGGACTTCCATGGGAAGCAAAAGCCTGCTTGGGATGTCAAAGCTGTCTTCATCCTTGCTTTCTCTTCTCCTGGAACCAAGCTGAGGATAGCTTCCCCTTCTCTGGATGGGAGGGGACCTCAGACTCATCTGAGTGCCCTGAAGACTGGCTCACTGAGCCTGTGCGCATGCACACACACACACCACACCATACACACCACACACATACACACACACACACCACACTACACACACACCACACCACACACACACCACACCACACATACATTCCACACACATACACACACACCACACCACACACACACCACACCACACATACATTCCACACACATACACACACACCACACCACACACACACCATACCACACACACACACCACATACACACACCACACACCACACACACACACACATACCACACACCACACATACACCACCACAGACTACACTACACTAAACACAATACACACACACACACATACCACACACCACACATACACCACCACAGACTACACTACACTAAACACAATACACACACACACCACCACACACACATCAGTCCTTGTACCTGTCACTCTCTCATTTCTTCAGTTCTTCTGGGAAGGAGCTCAGGCATTTGAGAGGTGTCGAGTGCACAGGCTTGGGGCTAGCCTGTAGGGCAAGTAAGGGCCAGTTAGAGTTTGGTGAGATCAGGCTTTCTGGGAACATGTCTTCTAGCCTGAGGGCAGCAGAGGAGAGGGGATTCAGAAATGGGGACATAGTTAGGATTCAGGAACACTGGATACCCAACTAAATTTGAATATCAGGCAAACAACAAATCATGTCTTGACAAGGGTCCATGCAATACCTGGGTGATTCTGAAACCAGCGATTATGTACTGTCTTATATGGCAGCCCTACTCTGAGGGGATGAGGGACCTCCATGGTCCTGGGTTTCTGTCTGGGACTGTGTGAGACACAGCTTCCCTGGCTAGCCCACCGACCTGCTGTCTTACAGGCTCACCCCATTATGACAGACTCTTCCATGAAGTCCTTTGCAGAGACATGAAGACCCTGCTTGTAAGGGCAGGTGCAGGGTGTGAGGGATACAGGGAGAGGCAAGGAAGTTGTTCATATCATTGGAATTCTAAGACACTGTTTGGTTTATTATTGTTGTTATTATTAAAAATAGACTCTTTTCTCATACACTATCCTGTTTACTGTTCCCCTCCCTTTACTCCTCTCAGTTCTTCTTCACTTCCCCTCCCCTCTGGATCCACCCCCGCCCCCGTCTCTCCATAGAAAAGGGCTTAGAAAGAGCTTCTAAGAGATAACAACCACACCTGACAAAACAAAATATAATAAGATAAAACAAAAGCCATCACATCTAGTCTGGACCCCGCAAACCAGCAGACAGAAAGGAGCCCCAAGAACAGGTACGAGAATCAGAGGCCCACTCGTTCCCACACTCGGGAGTCCCATAGAAACACTAAGCTGAAAGCTGTAATACGCACACAGAGGACCTGGTGCAGACCCATGTCAGCCCTGTGCTTGTTGCTTCAATCTCTGTGGTTTCATATGAGCCTTGCTTAGTTGACTGAGAAAGCCTTGGCTCCTGGTGGCCTCCATCCTTCTTTGGCTCTTACACCCTTTCTACCTTCTCTTCCGAAGGATTCCCTGAGCTCTGAGAGAAGAGATTTGATGGAAACATTCTTTAGAACTGTGTGTTCCAAACAGACTCTCTCTGTGCCTCTCTCTCTCCCTCCCTCCCTGCCTCTCCTCTCTCTCTCTCTCTCTCTCTCTCTCTCTCTCTCTCTCTCTCTCTCTCTCTCTTTCTCTGCCTCTGTCTCTCTCTCTCTCCCTCCCTCTGCATAATGTCTGGCTGTGGGCTTACACACTGTTTTTCCCTAAGTCCCTCAGCTACCCTTAGGTAGATTTTTATTAACCCCAGTTTACAAACAAGCAAGCCAAACCTTCTTAGTAAGGTGATCATACAAAGTCTTTACTCCAAACAAGGAATGTTTTAAAGTGAAAGCAAGCTATCATAAACTGGGCCTGCCCCTGCACAATAGGGGGATGATATTCTACCTACAGAATGTGTGCCCTGGTCTCAACAGTGGAAGGGGTAAAACCCAGGCAGATGGGCCCCATCCCCTTAAGTAGAAGCCAGAGACAGATTTATGTGCACGAACTTCTTCCCACAAGACACGAGGCTCCCTGAAGGTGAGGATTCCACCCTTGCTTCCGGCTATGTGCTAGTCCCTGTGCACAGAGCAGGCGCCAAGAAGTACTTGGTGGGTGAATACACCTGGGAAGCCTTTGGGGAAGGGTGGGATACCACCACGGCTTGTCTCCTGCAAAGGACCTAATCAGTGAACTCATTTCACCCTGTTCTGTCCCCTTCCCAGATGCTTAAATAGCATTACAGCCGGTCACTAAGGGAGACCAGCACTTGGCTGCAAATCACAGGGCAGAAGCCAGTGGCTTCTTTCCTCCGGCCAGGTCATAAAGGCTGTCAGTCCTTGGACATCTCTCCTACGTGCTCACTGCCTCCTCTCTCTGGAGGCAGGGAATGGGTCACATCTCCTGGGGCCTGACCAGTCCCCCTGAGTCTCCATTGGACCCTCGGCCTGGGAATGCTCCCCTCTCCCCCGCCCAGCTGGTCTCCTCTGCAGTCCTCAGGGGGCTTTCACAGCACCTAACCTGAGTCCCCTCCTCCCAGCTGTGACCACACCCTGCTACTTCCATCTCTCTGCAGAAAATTTAAGCCTAGGACAATCCATTGCATGCCTGCACCCTCTTTAAACAGGAATCACCAGAGCCTTACAAAAATAAATGAACCCCTCCTCTCTGCACGGGATCAGGGACTGGCTTTTTTTTTTTCCAAAATATTGCATATTTACAGAGGAGAGACACTCTCTGGCAGCCCACTCTCTTTCCTCTACAGAAAGATATCATTAAGTCCTATGACTCTGGCCCACAGCTAAGAATGAACAAGGGTTCTGCCTGATATTTTTGTTCTACCCGCCATTTAGCAGCATGTAATTGAACTAACTTGCAGGTCGAGGTCACAGGCAGTATCTTCTGAGCTATATCTTTGAATCACAAGGGCTTTCCATGTGGGGATCAGATAAATATGATTAATTTGATTTGACCGCTAAGGGTGTGTCTAACTTAAACACCCTGAATTACGTTGCCATCAAAGCATGTGTTAGTTTGGACATAAAGAAACCTACTGGGTAGTTAGGCCTTCATTCTGAAAATTAGAGAGAAGGGGATTCTGAGGCACTTGACCACGTACACTTGCCCTTTTCAGTCTCTCCCCAGCTGGGGGCTTTGCCACTGTTGAGCTGGGTGGCCTTGATTAGGGCCCTGGACTCCCTGGGGCCTCAGTTGCCTGGCACAGAATCAAGCATGTTTATCAAAGTCCCTTCTAATTCATAATCTTTCAGTCTTAATCCTAAACATATCTGGCAAAAATCACATCTGAAGACAGCCCTGACGTCAGAAGAGACAGAGAGCAGACAAGGAGGGAGTGGTCAGGGTCCTCTCAGAGCAGGTCTCTGGATGGGTGCTGGTCTTCCATCCAGAAAGAGACGTTTCAGAGGGTACGACCCATGTTTGGGTGGCAAAACTTCAGGACAGAAGCCTGGAAGTCACCATCCCGTATTAACAAATCACGGATTGCTGCCAGCGTTTGCCTGGTTTTCCACCAGATAACGCGCTGTCTGCTGAGGCGCAGGAGCAACCCTTCTGCAGAAGCACGCTGAGAACTAGTCAGTGATGTGCCAAGGGGGAAGGGCGCGCTCTGCAGCGCTCACCCTTAATCCTGAGCTCTGTTCCCTCGGGCCAAAAAACCAAGGCTCAAAGGACTCAGGTTCTCAGGACTTGTAACACAAGAGAGTGCTCAGAAACTTCAGCAGTGCTGGGGTGACTGGAGTCACGTTGAAAACGGCTTCCTCTGGAGTGGCAAGACTAGCCTTAGGGATGGCGCCTCTCAGATGGTTAGTGAAGAACACAGTCCCAGCGTCTGTTAGGGCTCTTTCAATCCGGGAAAGGCTTGAAGGGTGGTCTCCGGGGTCCTGCAAAAAGGTGGCTGTAAATTAGGGTGATGTTGCAGGAGGGGGCTCAAAGTTCTCTGCTACCTCAAGAGCAGGCAGATGTGTGTCTTAAAAAGCGTGGAGTAGCAACAGGCCCATTTCTCCTTCCATGTCATACATACATACATACATACATACATACACACACTGTTTTAAAAAGATCTTTCTCCAAGGGTGCTCTTGAGATCTTTCAAGGGATGCTTCCTAAGTTTGCATTTTCTGTCAGCTCTGAGGAGACACTTTTGTACCCTGATAATAGGTATCCTCCAGAAGGCTGTTCGCCCAGGATGCTGGTTCTGGACAGATATCTCCCCGTCTCATTTAGACTCTTGGGAATGTCCCTGAGGCAAGGCCCAAGTCCCATGGTAAACTGTGGCTGTAGACACATTTCTTAAGTCACAAACACTTGAGGAGATTTCATTGCTGTTGCAGAGGATGAGATTTGGTGACTTTTTTCTCACGTTCGTTTGTAGTTTCTTTCTAGCGATTACTTGCCATTCTTGCACAGTAATACTTTAAAAGTTTTCAAATGCATGTTATTTATAATACTTGGGGCTTGGAGGTCAAAGGACAACCTGGGGTAGTCGGTTCTTTCCTTCAACGGTTTGCAGTCTGGGGATGGAACTGAGGTCCTCAGGGTTGGTAGCAAGGACCTTTACCCACTAAGTCAACTGGCTCCGCCTCGAATGATAAATTTTAAAGCACGTTAAATAGGATAAGTGTACTGAGCACCCCGTGTTCCCATCACTGGACAAGCTTGCGCACAACACGAGCTCCCCGAAAAGAGCTACGGGCTGCAGGAAGGTGCCCTTGTTTTCAGCAGGAAAAAGAAGTCTTGTAACAACAGGAAGCGCTGGGAGGCCTCAGTACCAAGGCTTCCAAGCAGAGCTGTTCTGGAAACAATGGCTGCCTGTGGCTCAGGAATATTGGGCAGGAAATGAAGAGATGCTGGGGGGGGGGGTGGGGCACTGAGGAGCTGATGGGCTGTTACCTGGCAATTCTTCACAGGGTCTTCGCCTACTCACAAGGATGGAGTCACATTCTCTGACTTCTCCCCATCTCCCAGCGACCAAACTGATGTCAGGAAAGCTACTGACCTGGCAGAAACCCGCAGTGCCAAGGGTCAAACCATTAGGAAGCTGCACCACCCAGGAAACCAGAGGGCACAATAAGCAGAAGAAAGGAACAGTGACATCAGCAGAGGGCAGGCCCTTAGGTGAACTAAGAGCTACCTTACAGTTAAGTCCCCGGAGGACTCCAACTTTGGCAGAGTAAATATAGCGTTGGGGTTAATGGGAGTCCAGCCACACTGAAGCAGATGCATTTAAACCTTCTGAGGCCAAAGTTTATGTTTTATTTAACAGAAATTTCCGTTCATGTGGGTGGGGTGAATTGGAGAGTCATGAAGAATACAAACGAGAAACAAAAACACAACTAGCAAACAAGAATAACTGCCCTCCTTTGTCCAGGAAGACCTGGATGTAAACCACCATGAGCAAGGACCCAAGCATCAGCAGGTGGACTGGACTCTAGGTTCCTACCCAACCTCTCCTCCTAGCTTCATCCAGGAAGCTGACAGATCTTGGGATGTTAGTTCAGAAGGGAACATTGGCCCTCATTCCATCCAGAACTGGCTCCCAGCAGAGAGGAAAGTTTGCGAGTGGAGTAGCTGATGGCCCAGGACCTCTGCTGGCTCATGTTGCTGTCCTGAGTGGCCTTTGTCACAGGTCAAAGAAGGGGTGAACTGCTATCCTCAAAGGTCTGAATCTGATTCCTGGGGAGCAGGAAGAGACCAGGCTTCCTACTTCCTCACCTAAGCCCTCATGACTTGGGAAATGCCCCTGCATTGGTCTTTCTTCTATTCTGCCTTTCCTTAACATCTGTCTCGGTTTCCTTGGAGTGGGGTTATGCTTCTTAAAACCTATTAAAAAGTTCAAGAACTTTAGATGCACCCCAATGCTACTACGAGCTCTTTGATCTACATAGTCTTTGTTCCCACCTAGAAAATAAGAATCGTAGCCTGAGGAGGTGGCTTGGTGAGTGAATGCTTCCTGGAAGCACTGATCTCCAGAATCCA
This sequence comes from Ondatra zibethicus, assembly GCA_004026605.1. Lineage (NCBI taxonomy): Eukaryota > Metazoa > Chordata > Mammalia > Rodentia > Cricetidae > Ondatra > Ondatra zibethicus. The sequence continues at coordinate 116,512 of PVIU01000890.1, forward strand.
TGTAAACAGCAGACACAGTGGCAAATGCCTGTAACTCCAGCATTGAGGGGCGAAACTGGTGGATCCCAGGAGACATTGGCACGCCAGTATAGCCGAAACAGTAAGCTCCAGGTTCAGTAAGAGACCCTGTCTCAGACAATAAAGCAGAGAAATTAGAGAAATGATGAGAACTTTCCTCTACACAGGACTACACATGCAATCTCTACCACCAGGTAAGTCTTCCTAGTGAACCATCAGGATAGTTAACATTCTTCTTTGTCAACAAACTCCACGGCTTCCCCCAGAGTAAGGTCCGATCCAGGAAGCTCTGGATTTAAACCTACTGCCACCTCCTGGGATAGACTTTGAAAGGACTAGACACATACACATGCGCGAGCACACACATACACACACACACACACGCACACACACAGTTTTCTTGTTTCATAGGAAATAAGAATAGTAACGCCTCCTCCTCAGGGTTACGAGAATTAAATAAAATAATAGCAAAGCTTGTGGTTCCAAGAGCATTTGGTCATACCTGCCCCAACTGCCCTAGGGACACGCAAATAACAGTGGCCTGGACACATAATCAAGGGAGAAGCAGGTTTCGTTGTCCTTCTGTTTAAGGTGACTGATGTCAGTGAAGTATCATTTTGAGAAAACAGGTTTATTTTCTTGTTCACCTCACACTGACTTCCTGGGTTTATAGTTCCCCTCTTCCTGAGACTTTTTGTCTTTAGGTATGCATGACCCTCTTCTTTGTCCACTGCCGGGGAGGGGGTTCTACCCACAGTCTCCCTGAGAAGCTGGTAGCAATAAAGCTACCTGTCCAGCAAACATAGATAGATAGATAGATAGATAGATAGATAGATAGATAGATAGATAGATAGATAGATAGATAGATAGATAGATAGATAGACAGACAGACAGGCAGACAGGCAGATTGGGGAGGTCTCCCAGGCTAGCTTTGAACTTGACATGTAAACAAGGATAATCTCTTGCCTCTATCTCCCAAGTGCTGGGATTTCAGGCATGAGCCATCAGGCCTTGCTCACAAAGTGCTGGACTAGACAAGCCCTCTACCAGCTGAGCTGTATCCTTGGTCCCTGCAAATACAGCACCTGGCTGCAGGCTCAGGGTGATTGTGTCCTGAAGCAGTGAAGCTGGGGTGTTATGCATTTTAAATGATCTGTTCTTGCTCACAAATTGGGCTTGGGAATGTGCTGGGGGTTGACAGCTTTCTGTCCTGTGAGCCACCCCTGGCCTGATAGAAGGGCAGCCTTCTGTACGCATCCCTAAGAACAAAGCCTTATTCTCGGGCAGATAGTGGGAAGGACGCTTAAAAAAAAAAAAATAGTCTTTTCAAATAAAACACAGTCTAGCAGCTTCCACTGTGAGCAAACGGACAGTAGTCCTGAATGGCCGTGTGCAAGGTGAACTAGGCCAGCTCAAGGCCCCAAGCAGGGTACTCCTTGCAGCCTCATCCCAAGCCACGCTTTCTGCTCAGCACCATGCGTACACCCACCCACACCCCAATGCGTACATCCAGAGGCACCCTGCGTCTGTCCGGTCCTCTCAGAGTCTGCCCGGAAAGGCATCTGCAGATCTAGCCTGGGAGCTTCCTGGATGGGAACTGACGCTGGAGAAGCCATTGGGCATGCGCACAAAGAGGAATCCTATTATCGCAATCTTCCCTGGCCCTCCTTTCCAAATTCCCCCATTAACCTGCACCCTTCCACCAGACTAGTCTAGGCAGCATTCCTGGGATGCGCCGCATTATTTCTCTGGTTCTACCTTGTTTATGCCCTTCCCTGCTCACCATGCACCAACCGCTTGTTATGGGCCAGTTGACCAAGCACTCATGAGACACATAGTGCATATCCCCCCTCACTTCAAATCACTCTTGCCCCTGGGTTAGAATTCCACTGCACGGCTCTGACAAGGTCTCCCCACACGCACACCTTTATCCATTTGTCGCACAGCACAGTAAGCCCTGAGTGTGAAGACCCAGGTTCAGCACTCTCTAACGCCGTCCCTCTCACACAGCTGGAGTACTGCAAATTGCACATTATTTCCAGTAGCTGGCCAAAACCCGATATTCCTGCCTTATCCCACCACTGTGTGCAGTCTTTGTAATAATAATAATAAAACAAAATAAAAATAAAAACACCAGTTACAATTTTTTGTGCCTGTCTAAAGCCCTTAATGGGTTTTGCTGGATATTTTCCCATTGACCATGTTGCTCAATACCTCTTAAGATGCATCCTCATTTGAATAACAGGGTGAATATCTCCCTCATAAGGTGGTTGTCGGGACTGCACAGGGCACAGCAATGGATGAAAAAGAGTCACAGTATCAAGACCCATGTGGCTTGACTTAGCATCTGAGACCTGGGAGGTAAAGAGGGGAGGACCTAGCGAGCCCCCTTGTCCCTTAGCTCTAGGAACAGGCTCATGACCGGAGTCTTTCCTGGGAGCCCGAGCAAAGCAGAGCCAGCCCTCGGAGGCCTTGCCAGCAGGTTAGGCAAACACTTCTGCTTAATGAGGGCAATCGCCCCATGGGATCACGGGAAAGGACTTCCACAAACATTGCATTGCCTCACTGATCTCGGGAACCCCTCCAACTTCTTTTAATTCATCTTGCTCTTCAGAACCCCAGGTTTAGAAAGCGCTGCTCCTTCAGAAAACTCAGAAAAGCAAGTCATTTATTCTCCACCATCTAGACTCTAGATACTAGATCTAGTGTCTAGAGCAATCACTGCTCGCATTCCGGTAGTGTCCCCGTGTCCCCAACACTCCCAGCACCCCCAACACCACAATTTAATATATAAACAACGTATGTTTTTCTTTGGTTGGTTGGTTGAGAGTTTTGTTGTTGTTAGTTGATAGACACTGTTTCTCATATTCCAGTCTGCCCTTGACCTCCTCCCTCCAGCTGAACTACAGGGGTGTACCACCACACCCAGTTCTGGAAGTGTTTCTCATTTTTTAAAAGCCACTTGTATTCTTTTGTAACCTTTTCAAAGACACTTTCAGTGGTGTTATTGAGTAGAGATGTTTAACACCTAGGTCGGCCTGTGGCGGTGGAATTTTTGTCACTTTGGCAGCCAAGGATAAAGGACCACTCTTCCATCCTCCCCAGGCAGCAGAGCTAACAGGCCCTGTCCTGAAGAGAATCTTGGTAGGCCTGGGGTTTTCTCTGTTCTTCAAGGCTCCCCAGTGATGTCATAGAAAAGGCCTGGCCTGTGGCATCAGACAGAGCTGGGGTTGGAGCCCAGCTCAGCACTGAGTAGCTCCGCAATGTGGGGCAACTCATCTAACCTCTCTTAAATCAACGTTCTTATTTCAAAACAGAGATGGGCTTCATCTGTTTGTTTGTAGAATAGAAAATGTGGCAAAACAAGCAAGTGAAAGGCCACCTAAAGTAGTGCCTGACATGTGACATGTCTCCTTCCCTGAAGGTCCCGCATCTCAGCGGAGCACAGTTAGAAATGGGGACAGCAAAGAGACAGAAAGGATCTTGCCCCTGGACAGTAGACTTTTTTGTATTTATGAAATAATTTAAAGGTGATGTATTCTGGAGGAATATACTTCCCCAGTTCCTTTTCCTATTGGTGACTGAATTTATGTCTTTCTTTTATATCCTTCCATATATATTAACTCATGTGCAAGTGAATACATGCTTTTTCTTTCATTCTATGAAGTAAACAGATGCTAGTTAGTATATCGTTACATTCATCTACTAAAACTTTATCTTGTTATTTTTGTTTAATGATATATCTTGAAAACCACACTATATCAGCACATGAAAATTTTGGTAGTCTTTTTAATAATTATATGATATTTTATAATATGAATATTCCATTTTTATATTAGTTATTTTTTCCTTTTCTTTCTTTTTCTTTATTTTTTCTTTTATTTGCCATTACTGGCAAAGCTACTCTTTCCAAATGTTTGCCAACATAGTTTGTAATAAAACTTATCAAATCTCTGCCAATACAAGAACTGAAGAATCATTTATGTGTACATGTGTGTATGAAAAAGTTGTACATAATACATAAGTATACTTTGAAATGAGCTAAGACAGTTCTAGGGAGTGCCGTCAAGTCAGAAGGCACTAGAGAGATAAACTCATGTAGGAAGCTCTGCCTTAAGAAGGCATCAGAGCCAAGCTAGGCAGGTAGAAGAGTCCCCATGGAGAAGAGGCAGTAGGCCAAGGCAGGGATGTGCCCTCTGTAAAACCCAGCACCAGCACATGGGAGTGCAGAGCGCATTGAGGAAGCGGCTGTTTCAAACAAGCTAGAACCCAGGCATTCCGTTTCCCTGCCTCAGCCTCCTGAGTACTGGACCAAAAAACATGAGCCTCCATGCCCAGTTCATATTCTAGTTCTTTATGAGCTGAATGTGTATGACTTCTAATAGCTTCCTAGGGAAGGTTCCAGAATTCCTGGAATGGAATAATGACTTAGACCCCAAAGGACAACTGGCCTCTGCATTTGTGTGCCCTGATCTGTGACCATCAGCAACTTGCATTGTTGACAGCTTCGTTTTCTGTACATGTATGTGACAGGAGAGGACCAAAGCATAAAGACAACATACATCAGAGATGTTTCTTCCTGATACAAAACCGCAAACAGCAAAAGAAAAAAATTAGAGAAATTGAAAATTTAAATTTTATCCGAATTTAAAGCCTCTCAGCATCAAAGAAAACTATAAAAGTGCAAGTGTTGGCAATGACAAATTGAGCTTTAAAATTTTATATAATTAAAGGTGGCTTTGTTTGCTAGCTTAAGGCATTAATTTTATCTATTTATCTCTCTGTTTATTTTTGTTTGGTTTGTTTTTTGCTTTTTATTTTTTTGTTTGTTTGTTTGTTTTTCTTTTTTGTTCAACACAGGGTTTCTCTGTGGCTTTGGAGCCTGTCCTGGAACTAGGTCTTGTAGACCAGGGTGGCCTCAAACTCACAGAGATCCACCCGCCTCTGCCTCCCAAGTGCTGGGATTAAAGGCACACGCCACTACCTCCCAGCTTCTATTTGTTTATTTTTAAGACATGACCTCACTGTGTAACCCTGACTGTCCTGGAATTCTTTACGTAAACCAGGCTGGCCTTAAACACATAGATCTGCCTGCCTCAGCCTTCCCATTGTTGGGATTAAAGGCATATACCACTATGCTTAGAAAGACATTAATTTTAAAATGAAATAAATCAATTTTTAAAAACTTAAGCTACTCAGTGCTCATGAAATCATGGACCTTGGAAGAGATCCTACAATCACTACTTTACTAAACCAGCAAAACCCCTAACCACACTGTAAACATTTATCATTATACCCACAGTTAAGTGTAGTTCTCACCCCTCATCAGGGAAACGTCTCTTTGCAACAGACAGACCACTACAGAAAGTCTCAACCAATCAAAGTGCAGAGCTATGGAGGCCAGTCCCGATAGATACTTCTACAGGACACTCCCACACCTAAAGCTCGGGGAACATTGTGGATAAGAGAGGTTAGAGTTTCCAAGAGCCAGAGGATCAGGGAGTTTGCAATGATAATGTACTTCCATGTAATGTTAGAAGCTATACCCATATGAGTGACTACCTAGACAGGAGTTGGACAAGGCCAACACCAACAGGCATGCCGAAGTGGATGAAGGGAAGACCAGGAGGCTTCAACCCTACCCAGGGACCTAGAAGCAACTAAGGAGTGCTGAGAGTGGGGGAAATAGCCTCCTCTGGGGAAGAGCACACCAACTGGCTATCCAATACCAAATGGTCAGCCCTGAACATATATGTGGGAGTAACATCATACAGACCGAGCAGGTTATATTCAGGAATATGCATGTATATACATATATGCATGTAACATCATATATATGAAAAAAGAGCCCATGAATTTGAAAAAGAGCAGAGAGGGGAAGGGGGGCTGGTTTTGGAAGGAGGAAAGGGAAGAGGACAATGACGTAATTATTATTCCAAATATTTGTAATTTAAAAAAAATAAGTGTAAAGACAGCCCATCACTTAGAAGAAAACATTTGCCAAAAGCAGATGTGATGATAATCCCCCATCCTGAGTATTTCAAGAACTATTATAACTGCACAAAAAGACAAGCAATTCAACTAAAAGTAGAGTTGAAAGAGTCTCCAGAGAAGATACACAAATGGCCAGTCACCCCAGAAAAAGGCGCTAAGCATCATTAGTCATCAACAAAATGCAAATGAAAACCACAGTAAATGCCAGCGCATCCCAGGAGGATGGCCGTAAGGAACGATAGACAATAACGAGTGTTGACAAGAGTGTGGAGTGACTGGAATTCTCCTAGATTGTCCAGTGGGAGTTGTTTTGAAGAACAGTTTGGCAGTTCCCCAAGAGTGAAATGCAGCGTAACCCTCCCATTCCTAGATCTATAGCCAAAAAAATAAAAAATCTTTCTGTCCACACACACAAAAATATGTACATGGAGGAATCTTCTTTGTTCACATTAGCCAAAGAGTGGAAACAGCTGAATTTTCCACCAAGTGGTGAATGGATAAGCAAAATGAGGAATTTGGTTAGAATAATATCAACCACGGAAAGGACAAAGGGCCAACACATGCTGCGGTGCAAACAGACCTTGAGAACGCTATGCTAGGTGGGAAAAAAGGCTCATCGGGAGGCTACACATTGTAAGATTCCATTTCTGTAAAATGTCTGAAACAGGGAAACCTGTGGAAATAGAAAGCTGGCTGAGGGCTCCAGGGAGGGAGAATGGGAAGGAAGTAATAATCAATTTGGTGGGTTTTTTTTTTTGCGGGGGCAGGGGAAGGGACAGTTAATGAAATGTTCTACAATGTGTGATGGTTCCTTAAGTTGTAAATGTACTTTCAAAAAACCCCTTAATCGGGCACTTTAAAAGATGAGTTTTATGTAATTTAAGTTATAGCTTAAATTTTTTACATTTATTTCTCTTATTATTTATTAGTCATTGGGAAAAATAAAAATCAAAACCACAGTCAATGCCAGTGTGTCCCCAGGAGGACGACCAGAAGAAAAACAGGCAACAATAAGTGTTAAAGGCCGTGGAATGATCAGAAGCCTCTTCTGTTGGGGGCCCTCGAGCCCCTATTTCTGGGAACTTTTTATGTATGGGATTGTGCCATAAGAGCTCGCCTGGCTTCTGTCACCTATCCTTGTGTCTTTGAGACATAACCCCAGCTTTGTCCCTTCTTACCATGCTGAGTTTTGTTCTTTTCATGTATTTGTGTTGGAGGGGGGGACCTGTGTGCACCACAGCAGGTAGGGTCCCGCTCAGAGGACAATTTTCGCAAGTTCTCTCCTTCTACCATGTGGTAGCTCAGACTGTGACCTTAGCAGCAAGCCCTGCTACCTGCTGAGCTATCTCTCTGATCCAGTCTCAGTGATGCCCAGGCTGGCCTCATAATCCTTCTGCAGCCGAAGATGGCATTGAACTTCTGATCCTCCTGCCTCCACCTCCCAAGTTCTGGGATCACAGGTATAGACCACTCCAAAAAAAGTTTTTTAAAGATTTTTTTTTCCTCTAAGGCCAGACTAAAACCACATATTTTTTTTCCCTATAAAAGTAGGAAGTAGTTCATTTTTTTTGAAAAAGCAGAAAATATACTGTATTCTGTTAACCAAATACCACAAGTTTACACATCTTTCTTTAATTTTCCACCTTAGACTAGGAGGAAGAGAAGAGACAGCGAAATGAGAATCCGAGAGATGGGGACAGGGATCTGCATGACGAGCCTCACAGAGGCTTGGAGGGGACAGGGACAGTGCCTGCGGCTTAGGGGAAAATGGGAGCTGTGGGAGAGCGGGAGCTGATGGAGACAGAATCTCTGTGCCACTGTGACTACGGCTCTGGGATTCTGGGGAGGAATCGCTAAGGGAGTTCTGGGTGATGGACAGAGTGGTGAAGGATGTCAAACCTTGTCTGCGTCGCTTGGAAATGGCACAAGGAGGCCTCGGTTGCACGGCCATCCCCTCCCACTCACAATGATGCCAAAGGATTTCTTCCCTGCGCAACTGGTCTCCCTCCTGCTCCATTGCCCTTCAGGCTTCCTTAGTCTTCACTAACCAGAGGCACCGGGAACCTTCCTATGGTCTTAAACAATCTAGCTGCCCCTTAGCCTGTCCTGCCTGCCTAGGCTCCACCCCTACAGTTTTCTTCTGCAAGCTCATTTGCACTCCCTGCAGTTTTTGTTTTTGCTTTTTTTTAAGATTTATTTATTTTTATGTGTGTGAGTGATTTGCGCACGTGCGTGCGTGAATGCGTGTGTGTGTGTGTGTGTGTGTGTGTGTGTGTGTGTGTGCATACACGTGTGTGTACCATGTGCATACCTGGTACCCATAGAGGCCAGGAGAGAGTGTTGGATCTTCTGGAACTGGAGTTATGGATGGTGGTGAATTGCCATGAGGACGGTGGGAATTGAACCCAGGTCCCCTGCAGCAGTGGTAAATGCTATTAACTGCTATGACATCTCTCTAGTCCCTATTTCCTAGAGTTTATATATGTGGAATCATGCCAGATGAACTTGAATGGTATGGCTTCTGTCACCCATCCTCAAGTCTTTGAGATATAACCCTGGGCTTGTCACTTGTTGCTATGCTGAGTTTTGTTTGTGTGTGTATGTGTGCAACTGTGTGTGTGTGTGTGTGTGTATAGTTTTATTGAGGTGTAAATTCACCACACTTTACTTGAAGGTCAGGAATACAGACCCCAGGGAAGGATGACATCTGACCAATAAACAGTAAGAACAAGGAAGGAGCACTCCTGTGCCCCTAAAACACAAAGGCAATTTACTGTGGTCTGAAAGAATGTGACTTCATTCACACGTCCTCACAGTGACCAAAGAGAAGTCGGCCTGCTCCCATCTACCCCAGACCCTAGCCACCAGGAAACTGAGGCTGTTCACAGAGTCACGACTTCTGGAGGGACATGGAAAGCTTTTCCTGTGGCCCTTTTTGCTCTAAACACTTGGAGGAGTCAGGGGTTGCAGAGACCCACCGCATCGTTCATCAGGGCAAAAGTGTGTTTTCCTGTGCCTGCTTAGAGGCAAGGAGACAAGGGACCCTATGGGGCTATATCAATAGGACAGGTAGCAGGCTTTCTCTTCTGTCAGAAGCCATCTGAGGAAAACCTCTGTGCCCGTTAGAAGTTAACTTTCAAGATTGCTGATCCGGGAAAAACAAAAGCAAACCAGAAAAGGGAGTTGGAGAAAAGTGTCCGTTAAACAACTCAGGGATGATACCGTCGTATCCTAATCAGCAACCGTGTGGACCGGTGTGGGAGAGACTCAAAGTACTTTGGGACCCAGATAGATCCCACAAACCAAACTTGTGACTCTGACCTCCGCAGTCACTCCTCCCTGTGTTGACAAGGGAGCTTTCTAGCCATCTGCAGTCACTCGCCTCACTTCTATCAGCATTCCGCCCTGAGGAGAATCCTAGACTCTCCTTGATGTAGCTGGACTCTGGAAGCAACAGTGTAAGGAATCCTGAGACTTGGAGACTGAGAGTTGGAGTTGAAGTGTTTTGGTGTGTGCGTGCGCATGCGTATGTGCATGTGTGCATGCCATGTTTGTGAGGGTGCCCACAGAAGTCAAAAGAGGGTGGTCAGATCCCCTGGAACTGGAGTTGTAACTGTAGGTAGTTGTGAGCCACTCAGTGTGGGCGCCGGGAATCAAACCCAGGTCCTCTGGAAAAGGAGTAAGTTACAGTGCTTGCTAAGCCATCTCTCCATCTTGGTGGCCCCAGCAACACCATCCCCCAGTACCATCTCCCTTTAAGCCCTCACTGCCCTGAGTGTCACTGATGATTGGCAGCACAGTGTCACCTCAGAATTTGTTCAAAAAGTAAATTCCTTGACACTCCCTCTACCAGCTTCTTACTGAACTGGAATATGAAGGTTGACAAGGTCCCCGTGGTGTGTATGCACATCTGCTTTTCACAAGCTCTAACCTGGATCAGAGCTCTTCAGCTCTGGTGGCTTAGGGGACACACTTGGCTGCCCCAAGTCAGGAGATGAGGAGACTCCTTTCCCGCTGCTGAAAGGAATAGAGACCTGCACCTTTCCACCTGGTCCAAGATGGGAATCCAGGACAGCTAAGTTTGGGACTGGGGCCATGCCTCCTTTCGGGGAGGAGTTATAATAGTCCCTTCCTCTCCCGTAGAGCTGTGAACAAGGGCTTCCTGTGTATTTCCCCATCTCTAAAATACACGGTGCCACTATTTGGGGTGATGCATGCTGGTAGGATTTGCTGAAGGAGGCGAAGGCAAGAAGATCACAAGTTGGAGGTCAGCCTGGACTACATACTTAAACATAAATGAATAAATAAATAATAAAGTATGCAATGCGTTTGTGCCCCCACAGAGTCACCTAAGGGCACAGAGACCACACAGAAGCACAATTACTCTCAAATAAGACCAGCTGTCGTTCCAGGGAGTAGAGATGAATTTTGACAGTTCATTTGGAAGGGAGGAGCTAAGTTCTGTTGTCACCAAGAAAACACAAACTAGAAATGCATGTCTTACATAAGCCACAGACCAGAAATAACAGCTGTCATTCCAGAATATGTCTGATGTCCAGGATCTGGGGTAAATGGATAATTTCAGTCCTACCATGAGGGTAATGTCATTGATGACTTCATTATGTATTCTAATCCCAGGCCACAAAGGCAGCTTGGCATCTCTGTCTGAATTCTCAGCCATACGCCACATGTGACACGTTACAGAAGAGCTTTGAGTGGTGTTGCAAGAGTCAGTTATTGCTTATATGACAGAAATTTCATCTCTCTCTCTCTCTCTCTCTCTCTCTCTCTCTCTCTCTCTCTGTGTGTGTGTGTGTGTGTGTGTGTGTGTGTAAGCATTCTTTGTGTTTCTCTCTTTAGAGTAAGACACACGGACTTAGCAAAGTTCCTATGTAATAAAGCAGATCCAACTATACCTTTTCTGCTCAGAGATGGGAGAAGGATCTAGGAGTCTGGCTTGCTCCCACACACCACCCCTGCCCTCGACTCACAGGAAGTGGATCCACCTCTTCGGTCTCTGGCCTCTGATATTTCCAACTCCAAATCCACTCCCTGACCTCTTTGTACCTGGGTTAACTGGAAGCTTCTCCCCAATTCCCGTCTTGCAGGATAAGCCATGGACAAAATAAGGCTGTGTTGTTGAAGGGAGAGGCCCTGGTATGTGTTCGCCTGTAGGGATGGGCAGAATATTTTCAAGAATGATGGACCTGAGGAAGGGCCTAACTTACAATTATTTGAAAGCAGCGAGAGAAAGGAAATGCTTCAAAGACGTTGTCATGGAGACCTTGGCGGGTGAGGTTGTGGCGTAGTGACAGAGTTCATGCCTTGTATCCAAGCAGCGCTGGGTTAGATCCTCCAGCACCCTGTAGCAATAATGAGGCTACTGAAACCCATACCTTGTGTCTAGGTAGAATGTTGGATTTGAATGACTAGTATTACCCAGACAAAGGTTCGATCTAAGCCAGATGTGGAGGTGGTTGCCTAAGCCCAATACTTGGAAAGCTTGGTGAGTTCAAGGCTAACCTGGCCTAGCTATCAAAGCCCTATCTCAAAATGAAAAAGATCCAGTGCAGTATGAACTTGCATTTAGGAGGAAGCCTGTACAATAAGCAGGAATGAATTGGCTTTAGTCCAATCCAAGAAAGGATGGTGTGTGTGTGTTGGGAGTGGTGGCACAGCACCAACCAATCCTTAGTTCACGGAGGACCTATGTCAGTCACCCTTAGGTATCCAGCAACTGTAATACTCTTCACAGCAAGTCACCATTCACCACACTCTCTGGTCAAGGGACCCAAGTAGAAATAACTTACTGTGCATTTCAAAGACATGTGTCATTCTGTCACTCTGACTATGGCCCTTCAACGTCAACCTGGGAGAAAACCCACACAGCCATTCTCTACCACTAGGGGGCTCTGAACCTGGGGGGTGCAAATACAAGAGGCCATAGTAGACCCTTTTATAGATGACCCATTTAATAAACGACTAGAAGAAAGGACTGGGGTTCTCACCTTTCAAAGGAGGGCATGCATCAGTTACTCACAGAAAGAAAAACAACATTCTTAAGACAGATGAGCTGGGGGTGTTTTATTTGTTTGCATGCTTGTATGAAACAGGCTATCCTCAAATTTACTATGCAACCAAAGATGACCTTGGACTCCCCAATGTTCAGATTACAGATGTGCACCACCACACCCACTGTGTTGTAAGAGGCTAGCGGGCCACATCCCATCACCCAGCTAGCTTAACCCCTGAAATAACCACACAGAAACTGTATTAAATTAAATTACTGCCTGGCCCATTAGCTTTAATTTTTTTTTTGGCTAATTCTTATATCTTAATTCAACCCATTTCTACCAATCTGTGTAACACCACAAGGTTGTGGCTTACTGGGAAAGATTCTAACCAGCATCAGTCTCAGGCAGGAGCTTCATGGCATCTCTCTGTCTGTCTTTCTTCCCAGAATTCAGTTCTGTCTGCTCCGCCTACCTAATTTCTGCCCTATCAAAATGCCAAGGCAGTTTCTTTATTCAACCAATGAAAGCAACACATAGACAGAAGAAGAACCTCCTACACCACCACTGGGCCTCAAACACATGAGAATTTGAAACTTTATTAAGCCTCTGAGGAGCATTGCCTACCCCTTATAAGCAATTGTCCCTGCTTGTAACTATCCTGAATCCCATCCTGTTTCTCTTTGAACTTACCTGCATTGTGAGGGGGAAATCTCTACAGGACAGATTTACGTCTAATATTGGCTGCTCTTCTCTTCTCATACACAGTTCCATATGTGCTGAAGAGCTGTGCCGAATTTATAGAGACTCACGGCATTGTGGATGGAATCTACCGTCTCTCAGGCATCACCTCAAACATCCAGCGGCTAAGGTAAGCAAGAGAAAAGAGCCCAGACATCCCCAGTGAGCCTGCCTTTGTTGGGTCCCTGCTGGCACTTGTTGGGAGTCCCAGGAAACCGAAAGATGGCCTCCATGAGGCACGGCTGCCTGGCAGTTCTAACTCTAATCAGGGGGCTCCCAGCCTGGTCAAACTCTTTCCAATGAAAATGCCTTTTTCTTTGCCTTGGGAAGGGTTTGTGCTTCTCTGGTAGATTGAATTTGCCTCGCGTGATCTAAATGACAAGTTAGGAAACCTGTTTTCTCTAGAGCCCAATTAGATTGGGGCCCCTCACACCGTACTCACAACTCTAAGGCCCTTAGAGGAGATTTTCTTTGGATACCCTCTTGATATTACAGGTGGTTGTGAAATTAGAAGTCTGCATAATTGTACATGTTTCTAATCGATGCTGATGCTTTGAAGTTACTTGGGGCCAGTGATATGGCTCCACAAGTAAAGATGCTTGCCAGGCAAGTCCAGTGATCTGAGTTCAATCCCTGGAGCCTACATAAGTAGAAAGAGAGACTCCACGAAATTGTCCTCCGATATCCATATACAACCAATGGCAAGTGTGCCCTCCACCTCCCCCATACACCAGTAATTTTTTTAAATGGATGATCCGGAAGAACCCTTAAGTTAAAAAAATATACATAGACTATATGTAGAACATATTAAATATATATTTTTCTGTGATTAATGTAATAGACTTATTATTTTGCTCATTATTTATAATATCAAAAGAATATTTAGTGGTTTTTAAAATATATTTATTGTATGTTTGTTTAGTATAAATATTAATTTTAAAATAATAAGAATATATATTTTAAAATTTTTTTGAGACAGAATCTTAGTCTGTAGCCCAGGCTGGAACTCGGGGCAATCCTCCCACTTCTGTAGAACACTCCTATTGCAAAGTCAATATGCAAATTGTGATACATTATGCAGATTATATATTATATAATTCAGGTTCTGTCTTCCCCCTTTTCTTTGCTCTTTCATCTCCAATATCATTTGTAATTAAATTATAGAAAGAATAAAACACTTCTACAGATGCTAAAAAAAAATTGGTTTACTACAAGTATAGATTTTTAAAATTTTGTGCTGCTGGATTGGAACCTCTGGGCATGCTAGCCAAGTGCTCCCCAGCCCTGTTGTGTTCTCATGGATCTGTGCCATGTAATTTAATTGGCAAGTATGCTTTTTGTTATTGTTATTGTTAGGGGTTTGTCTTGTTTTGTTACGAGACACGGTGTCACTTTGTAGACTTAGGCTGGCCTTAAACTCACACAAGAGCTAGGAGTAAAGGTGTGTGCCATTACACATGGCAAGAGGGTGCCATGACTTGGAATTTTATTGACAGCAATTTTTCTTTCTTGCTGGGGATCAGCAGGGGCCTTGAGTCTGCAAGTCAAAGGCTCCCACTGAGCTTCACTGCCAGTAGGGTTTCCCAGGGGTTGACTCTTGGTCTGAAGTGTGTGACATGGTGGCTGCCAACCCAGAAAGACACCTAGGTAGAGGGAAGTCTTTTTTATTTAAAAATTGCCTTAGCCTTGACCAGGGAAAATTTGGACAAAATAAGTGAACACATTCTAGAGTCTTCCCTTCTTCTCTCAGAAAAACACATGCACATGTGTTCACAGATTCACAGGACAGTTCTTTTCAAGGCTCATGAGTCGCTCTGAGGTTCTTACAGTGTTGGAGAATCAGAGTAGAGGTGGGCAACGGGCTGCTCTGAAAATGCTGACTCTCAGAATTTACCACTAATATACTGACCAAGGAACACACTTAGAAGCCTAATTTTTATATTAAAACTAAAACTTGTCTGCTCAATAAATCCTGACAGTGATCCAGTTGTTTTGCCCTGCGTTCAGGTGTTACTCATAGAACAATGGTAGGTAGGATGATGACGGACTCCCTAATCAAGTCCAGAATTTGGATCAACCACTTAAAAAGAGGCCAGTGGCCATCTTATAAGACACTCAAGCAGCTTTACGTAAAAACTACACACTGGACGTCCTGGTGACAGTCACCATGAAATGAAGTTCTCTGCCAACAGTCAGGGAGAGTAGCCTCCCTGGACATGGGTCACAGAGTCTCAGCTTCCAAACACCCACAATTTCAGAAGCAGAATCATCAGGAAAGCCTCACCCAAATTCTGACCCTAACTGGGAAAAAAATGATGTGTCCTGTTTCAAGCACTTAAATCTTGACATCTCCTATGATGCCTGAGACGATAGACTCTATATATTGAACTTCCTATATGTTCATACATATTCATGAGAAAGAATTCTTTGTCTATTTTTGAGAATTCAGATCCATAGTTGACTGTTTCTTTGTCACACATAATCAACAGTACCACTGCCTTTGTGTTTTGGAGCTATTATCAACTGAAATAAAGATCTCTTGAACATAGAAAAAACCCTAAAACTTGTCATTTAAAAACCATATTTGTAGTTTACAAGTATATATTGTTTGAGGCAGTGCATTCACATAACCTTGATGCCAAGCCTAAACAGGAGCTGGTGGTACAGGCCGGTAACCCCAAAACTCAGGAGGCTGAAGGAGTGATGTGAGTTCAAAACCAACCTGGCCTACACAGTGAGTTCCTGCTTCAAAAACACGTGGAGTAAAAGAAAAGAAAAGAGATAGCACAGAAGCTTAAACCAGAGCCAGATGACCTTGGTGTTCCTACAGCCCCACTGTGAACTGCTTAGGATAATCCCACGCTTCTGTGACATGCCGGAGTCACCACTAAGCAACCTAGAAAGTTCCACTGAGCATCAGAGAGGTAGTTGATTTAGGTCCTTAAGCCTCGAGTTTGAGTATCCAGATGAAGAAAGTTTGTGACATGCCTGTGGAGATCTGTGATAAGACATGACACCCTCCCCACCCTAGCCCACCCCACCCCACCCCACTTTCTGGTTTTGGGTATCACTGGTTTAAAAAAAAAGAGTTTGATTTTGAGTAAGGTTTAGGGGAAGCTGAAATCTCAGTAGGCTCTTCTGGCAAGCTTTTCATGCCCTCCCAGTGCCTGTGACCAAGGCACAGATACAGTGCCCTGGGTACGTCTGTTCTCAAATGAGTTTTCTGACTTGAGGTCACAGCTTACGTCCATGCAAGCTTCAGCCTCTGAAAGTGGTGTCTCTCCAACAGCCTCCTGGTGCCCGGAGTAGAAAGGAGGTCAAGAGTACAGGCAGATCAGCCGTATAGGCTCTTTTTACCCCGTGCCTCCGAGCGGCTGCTGACATCGAGCCCGTTCCCTGGGATTGTTATGTCTCCGTCTGTGTTGTTTCAGGCAAGAGTTCGGCTCAGATCAATGTCCAGATCTGACAAGGGAAGTGTACCTCCAAGACATCCACTGTGTGGGCTCCCTGTGCAAGCTCTACTTCAGGGAGCTGCCCAACCCCCTCCTGACCTACGAGCTCTATGAGAAATTCACGGTGAGTGTTTGGATTTTCATTGTGGTTAGCGGGTGGGATGCATGGACCGGCCAAGGGCAGTTCCAACACTGAAATAACAATAATAAAACTCACCAGCTGGTTGGCATTATGTTAGCATCCTGGTGGAAGGAAGATGGCGAGGGGAGGAGGGCGGTTTGCTAACGCTTTCTTGAGTTTTCAGAATGCTGCTGTTTGTTTTCAGAGCTGGCTTAAATTATTTCTTTGTTTATTCAACTGAATGTGCCTCATTGTACAGACAGGAAACTGAGAACCAAAGTAGTAAAGTGACTGGCCCAAGGTCACACAACAGAGGCAGAGCAGGAATCTGAGGGCCCTCCCCCCACCCCCCTGGTGCTTGCTATACGCCATGATGGCTCATTTTCAAAAAAGCATTCCTTCTGGTTTTGTTGGGGGATTGAGGAGAAAGACCAGTAGGTAGAAAAGGGAGAAAGAACCCGCCCCCAGACATCAAAAGATAGGTCAGAAAGATAAGAAAAGAAACAGAAAAGCACCTGGACCAGGGGGAGAGAGGATGGGCCAGGCCAGTGGGCTGCTGATAGCTACACCCAAGAGCAGAAGAGCTACACCCAAGCAGCATGGCCACCACGTGCTGCGCCCCTGGGTGAGCAGAAAAGAGAGTAATGGCCCCAAACACATGCATAAAGCAAACAGTAAAGTTGGGCTCGACAAGGTAGCCAGGCGCAGGGAGACAAAGCCTGAACGTTTCCTCTCACATTCTGATGCGCACTCGGATGGTTGCATGGGAGCGTGAGTGTAGGTACAAGCAAGGACACAGAAAGGGGGAAAGGGTAAGCAGAAAATGGCAGAGGGCCACAGGACACATGTAACATGAATGTAGAAAAAGACTTTGGTGGGTGGAACTCAGACAGAGGCCAAAGTGGAGGGCAGACTCGACAAGAACGGATTTTGTTCTGACAATGTTATAGTGAAAGCTAATAATACGCATGTTAATTAAAATTTTTAACAAATAAAAAAACTAAAATAGGGCGTAACACGTCTGCCTACATAGATAGATTATAGAATAGGCGGTTTAATGGAAAAGCAAAAGGGGAGAGGGAAGGGAGCTGCTAAAATAATTGACCACAGAACTAAGTCTGGAGAGGAAAGAAATTAGAACAAGTCAGAGGGTTACTGAGGAAGGTGCGCTGAGGACTTATTTGCCCCCACAAGCACAGTGGAGTGCGAGAGGGCAGGAGCCAGGGGACCGCTTGAATTAGCATCGGAGATAGAAAAGAACCAGATCTAGGCTCTAGTGGTGTGACAGGATGTTTCTCAATGTCCTGTAATAAACTTGGGACCACGTGAAAAGTTCCTTCATTCAAAATCATGCAAAAATAAATGGATAATAATTCTTTTTTGGAGAGGTAGTTTTTTTTTTTTCAAGACGGGTTTCTCTGTGTAGCCCTAGCTGTCCTAGAACTCGCTTTGTAGACCAGGCTGGCCTCGAACTCACAGATTCACCTGCTTCTGTCTCTCAAGTGAGGGGATTAAAGGCGTGAGCCACCACTGCCTGGCAAGAAAAGTTATTCTTAAGAATTGGGCTTGGAACCTCACAATGGATTTAAATGTTTTCACTGATACAGGAACAAGGTTACAGTGATAATTGAAAAGTCGGAAAAAAACCATAAATGTATATTAAGAAAGGCTTGGGAGGACCGGAGAGAGGGTTCAGTCATTAAAATACACCTGTAATTCTAGTTCCAGGAGGGTCAATACCCTCTGGCCTCCTTGGGCATCCAGCACACATATGGTGCACATAAACTCACGAAGGCACAATTACATATATATAAATAAATCCTGAGAGAAAGGCAGGCTTGAGATGGTAAAGGGGTTCAGCTACCCACCCTAATCACCCACGCTCAATCTCTGAGACCAACACAGTAGAGGGAAAGAGTCAATGCCCACAATTTGTTCTGTGACATGCACACACATGCACACACACACATGCACACATGCACACACACCACAAGTAATATTGTATGGAAAAGTAATTTTTTAAAAGGAAGGAAATTCAAGGGTGGTATTTATCTTAATGGTATGTAGTACTTACTCTTTTATATACTAATTTTCATAACCTATCCACAAAATACATGATTGTTAGTGAAAAATAGCCCAAAGCACACAAAAACTTAATTATAAATGTTGGCGACTCCACCAACCTGTAGCTGCTGTTGTAGCGCTGTGGACAGCTAGGGGAGTTCTTGATAAGAAACTTCAGAAGCAATTTCTTCCTAATTTTGTCATCAGCCTTGGGTCAACTTCTCCATCCCCACTCCTTCCCTGACACTGTTCATCTTTTGGTCCTTTCACAGGGACTGGGAGGAAAAAATAGGGAAAAAAAAAAGCCGGAAGGCAACATTTGGTCAGCTTTTCATCTGATTGAAGGAAATGACTTGAATTTAAACAGTTTATGGACACTAAAAAGTCAAAGGGGAATGTGTTGTTTTGGTTACTAATCTCTACAGAGGTAGGACCTACTGATATTAATGATGTTGCAAATTTGTCCTTTGGTGGATTTCTTTGACTGCAGTAATGGAGGAGGTGATGTTATAAGCACCCCTTCGGGGATGTGAAAATTACAGCACTATTACACTGTCCCAATTTGTTCAACTTACTTGCATGGCTGAAGCCAAATACTACCTCACTGGATTAAAAAGAGGATTTAAGATATTAATGGAAGAGTAATGTTAATAATGATAACAGCTGCCGCGTAACTATGTGGTTACTCTGTTAGGATCTCCCTTAGTTCCTTATGAAGCCGGTGTTACTGTCGCTCACACACAGGCGAGTACTGCTCATAGGTGGCGATAAAGACTCAAATTCTGCTCAACTCCCACACCCCTCAGAGACAGTGTGGGATCTAAGTAGCAGAGCAGGAGATCCAATGAAGGACAAAGTCCACGAGCAGTGTTGAGAGCCGGCTAGCTACAGGGGAAACAACCTGCCTTCTTACCCTTTGCTGGTCTCAGAGTGCTGAAGAACGTCCGCGCAACAAAAGCAAAGGGAAAGATGACAAAAGCCAAAATTGACAAGCTGAACCACAAATGCATTATCTTTTCCTGTGCTAAAAAGTACGCCGATAACATTAAAACGCAAATATTAATTATAAAAACTATTTTATGTTGACAGAGAAATGGCAAACACACACACATAATTTTTTTCTTCCCTTGGGCTAGAGAAATGACTTAGTAGTTCAGAGAACTGGCTGCTCTTCCAGGGGACCCACATGGTAGGTGGTTCACAAGCATCTGTAACTCCAGTTTCAGGGGATTCGACAAACTGTATACATAGTCTTAAGCAGGGCATGGTGGTGTGCTCCTGTAATCTCAACACTAGGATATGAAGGCAAAGGATTGAGAATTCAGGGTCAGCTGCAGCCATATGCCAAGTGGGAGGCCATTCAGGGCTATGTGAGACCATCTGTTAAAAATACACCATTCAGACTGGAGAGATAGCTCAGTGGTTAAGAGCACTGCCTGTTCCTTCAGAGGTCCTGAGTTCAATTCTCAGCAACCACATGGTGGCTTACATGATACCCTCTGCTGGCATGGTGGTATATATGGAAATAGAGCACTCATGTGCATAAATATTTAAAAAACACACCGTTCTTAATAAATGATAAAAAAATATTCCTTAATTGTAGAGAACTGCTCCTTATCAATAAAAAGAAAAATACACAACACCTCACTTAATAAATGAGTAAAAAATTTCAACAGACAATTCAGAGAAACATAATTATGTAAAAACTACTAGAAAGATATCTTTGCATGTTAATTTTTTTCAAGACAGGGTTTCTCTGTGTAACAGTCCTGGCTGTCCTGGAACTCTCTGTGTAGACCAGGCTGACCTCAGACTCACAAAGATCCGCCTGCCTCTGCCTTCTGAGTCCTGGAATTAAAGGCGTGCACCACCACTGTTGCCTGGCTTGCATGTTAATTTTTAAAGATTTGTTTGTTTTAATTTATGTGTACATGTGTGTTCCTCCATGAGTTTCTGTGCACCATGCACATGTGGGTGCCCGAGAGGGTACTGGAACCCTGGAACTGGAGGTGCAGGTGGCTGTGAGCTTTGTGTGAATGTTGGGAAACAAACCTGAGTTCTCTGCAAAACCAGCATGTGCTCTTAACTGATGATCACACATTTAAAAAGAAATTTCAACATTACATTTCATGCTGGCAAGTCTGTGAGAAACCCCACTTTTTATAATCTTCTACTGGACATGTAAATTAGGTGGGCACCTCAGGAAGTTATTTGAAGTTATGGTCAAGGTTATAAACATGTTATGCTCTTTAATCCAGTAACTCTAGGACCCAATTTGAGGTAATAATTGGAAGTTAACCCGAATAATTGGTATACAACTCTATTCACTGTGGTATTATACATAGCATCTCAATTTTGGAGAATAGCTACATCACTACCATCGAAGACAAATAAATGGCAAATCTATCGTTTCAAAACTGTGTAGGCAGGAAGACTGCTCTGAAGACTGTTTACTGGCCACGGTACGAAACTAAATAGGAAGAAAGCAGTCTGTGAGGGTGCATAGGAAGAAAGACGGTGCTCATATTGGGGCTGGAGGATGCAGTGAGTGGGGGGCTTCTCTTCTGCTTCTTGGGTAAGTAGGTTGATAGTGATCCCTTCTAAGTAGTTTAAAAAAAAAAAACATTTTTTCCTGCAACTTTCGAGTTACTCAAGTTGACTACTGTAACAGAATTACCACAGACTGACTGTACTAGTTTTATTTCCTGTTGCTATGACAAAAAGACCTGGACAAAACCAGTTTAAAGCTGAAGAGATGGCTCAGAGGTTAAGAGCACTGTCTGCTCTCCTGAGGACCTGAGTTCTATTCCTAACACTCACATGGCCGCTCAGGCTTTTAACCCTAGTTCTAGGGGCTCTGATGCCCTCTTCTGGCTTCCTTGGGCACTGCATGCAAGTGGCACAGACATACATGTAGGCAAAATACCCATGCACATAAAAATAATAAAATAAAACATATAAAAGCAACTTTAGGGGTTTTCGGGAGGCAAGCGTAGGTGCTTGCCACCATGCCTAACCATCTGAGTTCAATCTTTAGGACTCATGTGGTGTAAGAGGAAAGTTGACCCCTACAGATCGTCCTTTGTCGCATGCACCCACAGTGCTTTCCACATTCAAGAATGGTCTTCCCCGCTCAATTAAGAAACCCTCTGGCCAGGCAGTGGTGGCGCACACCATTAATCACAGCACTTGGGAGGCAGAGGCAGGTGGATCTCTGTGGGTTTGATGCCAATCTGGTCTACAGAGTAAATTCCAGGCTGTCCAGTGATATACAGTGAGACCCTGTTGGGGGTGGGGGGTACGAAGGAAAGAAGGGAGGGAGGGAGGGAGGGAGGGAGCAAAGAAGAAATTCCCACAGAGATGTACCACAAACCAGTCCACTCTAGACAGTCCCCTCAATGGCGTGCCCTCATCCCAGGCAATTCAGATTGTGTTAATTGTTGACAATTAAAATCAATCATGATGCTAATCTATCCTGTCACACCTCTGAAAGCCAAGAATTATAAACAGTGTCCTGGAGGTGGCTTCCAGGTTCCCTGCTCCCTCCTGAGGCATGGAGAAAAGGGTAGTCCTTGCCTCTTCCAGCCCTAATAGCTGTTGATATTTATGGGCTTTTGGGCACATCCCTCCCTCCGTTTTGCCTCCGGGGTTAAATGGAATTCTCTCCTGGCTATGTCTCCCTCTTGTAGGACAGAGGAGATTCACATTTGGGGATGACCTAGAGAATCTAAGATCATTCCCCTACTCAAGGTCCACAATCACAGCCACAAAGACCACCTCCCCTTTTTTACTCTCTCAAATAAGGTAACATTTCTACGTTCCAGGATGCAGAACCTGGCATCTTTGGATTATTCAATGTACCTTGTTTTGCAGCGGAAAAAAATTGCAACATTTGTTTTAGGAAAAATTCAAATTTTCTTCTCATTGGTCCAATTAAAATTATTAAACTCAAATGAACATTGCTAATTTGGAGGTCCTGGGGAATGGTGGCTTAATTATTTATTGCATTTGTATTAAGATCATTTCCTCGGGGGGGGGGTGCTGCATACATTTGTGTCCGTAAATGCAGAAGGGCCTTGTGTGTTGCTCTCTCTCACCCTCCCCTTATTCCCTTAAAGCAGTCTCACTGAGCCTGAAGCTCAGCGTTTGGGCCAGGTGAACTAGCCAGGGCTCCAGGGACACACAGTCTCCATCCCAGCAGTGGGCTTATAGGCGTTTGGGCCAGGTGAACTAGCCAGGGGCTCCAGGGATACACTGTCTCCACAGTCTCCATCCCTGTGGTGGGTTTATAGGCATTTGAGCCATATCTTTACATGGGGTCTGGGAATCCCAACTCAGTCCTCATACTTTGACAGCAAGTACTTTAGGCCATCTCCACAGCCCCCTTTAAATCCTTTCTTTATGTTTAAATCTCCTTTGTTGAATTAGAATTCCACCTAAGGCCAGGACCATATTTATTTAACTCATTATCCTGCGTCTTCCTTCCAGCGATAAGAAAATGTCGGAATGATTACTGAGCAAATGTTTGCTCACAAGTTTGTTGACTCAAATAAATCACCCAAAAATATAGCTTGGGGCTAATTAGGGACTCACAATGGCAAGTGGGTTATGAGCTCAAGGTGGCTCCAGAGCAGGAGGAGTTGGAAGGCAACTGTCTTGGCTTGCCAGGGAGCTTTTTAAAACTGAAAGACGCTTGGGACTGGAGAGGGGGCTCCGCAGTTATGAATTAGTGCTGCTCTTCCAGAGGACTAAAGTTTGGCAGCTCATGACCACTTGTAGCTCCAAGGAGATCCAACATCTCTGGCCTTTGTGGGCACTTGCCCTCATGTACATGCACACACACACAAGCACGCACACATACATGCGCGCAGACACACATGCAGGCATGCATGCACATCATACATGATGAAAAATAAAATAAGAAGGTGAAGCAGTGGCGCAGAAGCTAAGGGCACTTACCGCTTGCTCTAGCAAAGGGCTTGAGCTTGGTCCCCAGCACCAGGACATCACGACCACCAGTTGCAGGCGATCCCATGCCCTCTAGCCTCCTTAAACAGCCCAGTGCAAGTGAGATACATAACTCATGCAAGCACACACACACACACACACACACACACACACACAAATAAAAAACAAATCTTTTAAAACATCTTTTTAAAAGGAAAAAAGAAAGGCCCTTGATCTCAGAAACTTTTAACCTTGGGAAAACCAAACTGATTGGCCACCCTGCCAGGGGCCTAGGTTGAGGGGCTGATCCTAGCAAGACAGTGCTTACCACAATGGAGAGTGCTCCTAGGTGGCACTGTCCTCATGTGGCTGTCGGCCATTTTTTAGCATAAAGCAGAATATTGACTCATTCAGTTGTTTATTCCATTCAAGGGCTGTTGTTAGGACCTTCTCGGTTCGGGGCCTGGAGAGGTAATGGTGAGCAAGACAGATACAAGCCTTACTTATTGTTACTTTAGTTCTATTTGGATGAAAGAGAGAGAGATGACAAACTCTTGTAACACAGAGATGCTTCGTTAGAGCGGCTATGGACTATGAACATAGTGTTACTAACACTGCAAAGAAAAATAGCCCAGGGCTGGAGAGATATGAATGGACCAGGACTGCTATTTTAGGGTCACCAGTGTTCTCTCCATGAGGCAGAATCTGAGCAGATAGGGATAGAGTGAGGGAACAGATTATACCAGTATCTGGTGAAGTGAGTGACAACAAGAAACAGCAGATCCAAAGGCCTTGACTTGGGGGCGGGGAAGATGCTGAGCTTGTAAGAACCTGTAGAGACCAGTGACCAGCGTAGAGCGAGCAGGATGGCTGTGATGGGAGGTAAGGCAGAGGACATGGTCACCCAGTGTTGGTTACTTCCATTGATAGGACAAGGACTATCTAGAAGCCACACAGTAATTATCCCCCAGAGACTGACGGTCTGTAGTTCCCAGGAAAATGACCTTTTCTAAAATTTTTTCTGATTATCACTTTTTTAAAAAATGCAGTTATGGTATCAAATAATTTAATAAAATGGTTTATAGTTATTTTTGAGTAATTAACAACACTTAACACTGTAGCCAGGGGACCTGTGGCTCCGCAGGTAAAAGGCATATTGTCCTCTGGCTTGCACACACGTACACATACACACACATATTAATTTTCTAATATCCCCACAGGGTGCAGTTAGAGAAAGTTCCTCTGGCTCATTTGTGTTGGGCCACCCTAGTGATGACGACTGTCTGGGCAGGAGGACCTGAGCTATAGGGCAGAGGTGGCTTCTGAAAAACAGAAACCTAGAGTAAGGACTCACCGCCAGGAGGAGAGCCCTGCCTTTGCCTGACTCCTCCAAGATCAGGAAGACGATCATCTGGACAACTATAGAGGGACCAAGCAGTGGCAGGACAGACTCATCCCAGATCTTTGAGACTAACATTAGTCAAACTGGCCAGCTTTCTCTTCCAGTTTACATACATACACACACACACACAAATTAGAGTGTGTAAAACTTAAACTCTTCCCCCCAAAATGCACACAACAAGATCTGCTGTCTTAGTTGGGGAACACAAACCCAAAGCGAATTTGCCAGATCTCCCCCTAGAGAAAAATGAGGATTTAAGCTAGCTTGGTATCACCCTCCCATAAATACCAGCTCAGGAGAGGTTTAGGCAGGAAGACTGTGAATTCAAGGCCAGCCTGGCTTACACAGAAAGACCCTGCCTGGTTAAGTAATTAAATGGAAAGAAAAGGAAAGTGAGTTTCTGGATAGAATGGGGGTGCAGTGGGGAGAGACTGTGAATAAGAAAATAAAAGATAATTCCCACTGGGCCCAGCAAGCATCAGGGGTCAACCTGCCCCTTCGCTTAAGACAGTGGTTCTCAACCTTCCTAGTGCTGTGTCCTGTCCCTTTAATACAGTTCCGCATATTGTGCTCACCCGCAAACATAAAATTATTCCCATGTCTACTGAATAACTGTAATTTTGCCACTGTTGTGAATATAATGTAAATATCTGTGTTTTCCAATAGTCCTAGGCGACCCCTGAAACACACACACACACACACACACACACACACACACACACACACGAGAGTCACAACCCACAGGTTGAGAAACACTGGCTTTAAAAATAACAATGACTGGACTGCTCCCTAAAATAGTGAAGAACTTTCCATGAGGGCTGCTATCTCCACCTGCACTTTTATTCCCAAATACGTCTTTCAGTTTTCCATGGCTATTATTGGCAAGGGCCCCAACATCCAGTGCGAGACACCTTTTATAAAGAGGCGGAATGGCACAAAGCTCTGCAGACCTTGGTCCTGGCTGTGCAAGGACAGTCCTGCAGCCTCCCAAACTCTCCCGGGGTGTGTTGCTCCATGGAACCAAGCTGTGAAGACCCATGCTGTATTCTGCAGCCCTGGCTGCCTGGAGGGTTCACCTTCCCTTCTCCTGTGAGCTTCCCCCTGCCTACTGAGAGTGTGGCCCCTGAGATTCTGTTTTCTAAATAACGCTCCAGGAAGAAGACAGGGCTAGGGCTCAAAGACCTGAATTTGATCCCTGGGATCCATTTCATGGAAAGAGACAACCAACTCCCACAAGCTGTTCTCAGCCTTCACATATATACCATGTGCAAATACACTCACACACAAATATTAAGTATAAAGACAGTTATTTTTGAGACAGGATCTTGATATGTTATTAGGGAGGCCCTGGAACTCACTCTATAGACCAGGCAGGCCTTGAACTCATGGCCTTCCTGCTTCACCCTTCTGAGAAGCTTCAATCACCACCAAATCCTACAGTGCAATGAAGGAACTCTGGGCGTTTGTTTATTTGTTTTGTTGGGCTGACAGAGCCTTGTGCATGCTGAGCAAATGCTCTACCACTAAGCCACACCCAGAACTCCTGGATCACAAGCCAGAAATGCCTGCTTATATTTCTTAATAAATGTGGCCAAACACAGTGTACAAAGCCCGCAGATTCGAATCTTCCTTTTTTGGTTCCATTGCAGCCGCCACCAGCGGTGATTATCCAGGTAAATGCAAAAGTAAGAGGAAGCCAGTCACATTGCACTGAGTCGGGTAGGAACAAGAATGCTTGAGGTCAGCAGGTCGGCTCTATGTCTCCTTTGTATTCAGGGCACCTAGGGAACAGTGCTGCCTGTATTTAGGGTGCATCTCCTGGCTTCAGTTAACCTAATCTAGATAATCCTCCACAGGCAAGCCAAAAGATTTGTCAGGGCTTTAGATTCTGTCAAGTTGACCATCGATTGTGATCATCGCACACAGGTAGGCTCTATGGTTAGACAGGAAACAGTTTGGGACAGAAGAATCTTCAGGGATGTTAGTGTCGCGCGGCAGCCTCAGGCTAGCGAGAGATGGACACGAGCCAGGCTGTCATCACATTGTCCTCATGGTGTTCCTGCCTCCCCTGCAAGGCCCTGGACTGACGAGAACAAAAATGCCCACACAGGATATAAGCAGATAGCAAATCAGGGCAAGGCCACCAGATCCTGGGGACAAAACTCTTATCCCTGATAAGGAAGGCATGTCTTCTCTGCTTCTTGGCAGCCAAAACAGGCAACAGCTGAGGACTGAAAGTCATAGAATAGTCCCAGGCTAGGTGACAAGCAAGTCGCTATTCACACCCAGAAGGGCTGAGTAGACTTGTATGCCCCGGGATGTCTCTGTCTAATGCTGTCTCTCTGAATGTGACCTTCTATGACTCTCTGCCATGCAAGACACTTTCAGATGCTATCCATTCTTTCCCAGACACCAAAAAGCATCTGAGGGCACACGGAGCCCCACCCACTCCTGTGTGCATACAGAGTGGAGACCCTTGACTCGGTGAAACTCAGAAAGGGCATTTGGCTGGCTGCTGACACAGACAAGAATGCTTCTGGGATGGGATCTGCAAGCACTCAGTTGTAAGACCTGAGTCCTGAGTAAGACCAGCATGTGCAGGAAGGGTGCTGGCCCCTGGGTGCTCACCGGCTACTGCCCGTTCTTCTCCACAGGAAGCAGTGTCTCATTGCCCGGAAGAGGGCCAGCTGGCCCGAATCCAGAATGTTATCCAGGAGCTCCCCCCACCCCATTATAGGTAAGAAATAAACATTCAGACTCTGATGTGGTAAAAAGCATCAAGGAGGTGGGGATGCATGGCAACTGAAATAAATAGATGGTGGCTTCCCTGAACACCTTTGGAAATCAGTGAACAGTTAGTGTTAGCAGATGGGCAGGTGTCCAACCAGGGACATTGGCAGCCAAGGGAAACCTGTCTCCATTTGCAGGGCACTCATCAGAGTCCCAAAGAAAGTCATCATCCTCGCTATCACACAGGCCAGCCTCACGGTGACATCCTTAGTCATAACCAGAATTAAACGATAAACAAACCTTTGGAATTCCAGATGGCCTTAAAGCTGTGGGTGACTGTGATTCTTGAGCATATTATCTCTACTGGCTCCTTAAAATTAGCCCAAGCGTCACGCCCCATCCTTGCTAGTCTCACAGATGAGCCCAAATGGTACTAACTGTCCCAGTGTTACCTACATCTGCCCACTTTTCAAAAGGGGGTGGAGTTTGACGTGGTGTTAGAAAGAACTTTTTATGGTCAACAAATATCTGTCTCTGAGATGAGCCTACTAACAAGTTAATCTGTAGTCATATGGATGTCCTCAGGCAATCAAGATGAGAACCTCTTTGAGGATCGTGGGGAGGTGAATTTTCCCAGGGTGGAAAAGAAGCAAGTTGTTCACTACCAGCTCAGGGTGTTCAGGGTGGCTCCCTGGTCCTGCCTGTGGACCTGCTCCAGCAGCTGCAGCTGACATCTGACGACACTGACACCTGTCCCCATCCCAAGTCAGTGGCCCTGGAGTCAAGAAAGCTTCCTTTATCAATCCTGATCTCTTCCCAGTACTCCTTCAAAGTCTATAATTTAGGGTATCTTAAATCCCAACTTGGATGTGACCTTCAAGGGACAGACTTCACACAGGTGCTGACATTTCTTACTTTGCCAAACATCCAACAAACAAATGAACTGTTTCAGGACCTTGGAATACCTGATCCGACACCTGGCCCACATCGCCTCATTCAGCAGCAAGACCAACATGCACGCCAGGAACCTGGCCCTGGTGTGGGCCCCGAACCTCCTCAGGTAACTACCACCCATGGGCTCAGGGCAGCCCATAATATGCTGAGTGGAAACAAAGTCTGGGTGCTTCAAAGTGAAAGCCCTGGAAGACAGCCCTATGGCTCGGCAATCTTTTTATAGCATATATGAACTTAAAAGCTTAAGCTCTTGGCCTGCCAGCTTGGAAACTCTGGCTCCAAAGGCATCTGTTGGCTGTAATCCCAATGTGGCTAAAGTTATGGGTCTGTATGTTTGCTACTATTTCTCGAAAAGGCCTTTTTCTTTTTTTTTTGTCTCTGGAGCTCATTGGCTTCTCTTGGCTTTGGTGAGGTCACTGATGCCTGTGACTTGAATCAGCTGCTTCATGCATGGCTCACATGAGACAGCTGGATAAAGGTGGAAGGGAATCCCATGAAGCAAAAAGAAGCCCATTCTGTGCATTTATGGACAGTGTCTAAAGTCTTGTGATGTAGAGCGCATGACAGTGCCTTCCCGTCTATTCAGTGGGTTGGGCTTCGCTTCTATTGGGAGACACTCTCAGATCAGTCATGAAAAGTCAAAACATGTGGCCTGGACAAAAGGCCCACCAGCCGTGCTCACTGCCCCCTATTTGTAAGGCAGAGTCATTCTGGATGTGTTTCTCCCGCGCAGGTGTAAAAAAATCGAAGCCACTATTTGCAACGGAGACGCAGCCTTTCTGGCAGTCCGGGTCCAGCAGGTGGTGATTGAATTCATACTGAATCATGCGGATCAAATCTTCAACAGTGGCGCTCCAGGGCCTCTGCAGCAGGACGGTAATGGCTCCCCCTGGCCTACGCCCCACACACCCAACCTCCTTTATTGTCCTAATCATACAGCCCCCAAATACGTGGGTATGAAAGCGGAGGCAGGAAAAGCAGGCATTCCAGGTCAGGCTTGGCTGCGTAGAGAGTGTGGGACCAATCTCCAGATGTCGCCAAATGTCCTTGGATAGGGTGAGGGGAGGGTGTGTAAAACTGCCTCAAGAGAGAAGGGAGACCCTTGTACATCAGCCATGCCTTCATCACGCCCACCCTAAAGAGAACACCCCAGAGGGGGCACAATGACTGTAATAGAAACACTCCAAGTAGAGGCTGAGGAAAGAGCCGCCCCTCTTGAGGGAATAGTATGCTGTATAAATGCTCTGTCCTTCTAGAGACAGATGCCTAGGAAAAGTAAGACTCCAGACATCCATGGCCTTAAAGAATGTAGTCCTCGACTGTGGGAGGAGGGGCAGCCTCCTCCATCTTGGTTGAGTTAAGCCACCTTCTTATCTGACCACAGCACTTAACAGAGTTTTGGGGATTAAAGAACCATTGCCGAAACCCTGGATCACAGTAAGCACCCAATAAATATTGTGGGATGAATGAATGAGTCTATGAAGAGTCACTCCATGGAAAGTCCAGAAAGCAGGAACCTCCTGACGCCCCTCTCTGCCCTCCACCAGCTGTGAGCCGGAGAGCCGACAGTTTCCTTGCACAACCTCTGCCCTAGGCTTCCCTGTGGGAAAAAAAGGCCCAGCTGGCATGCAGTCCCCCCATCAGGGAGTTCAAGTGGAAGGGCTATAGATGAGAGCTCTGACCAGGCCTGGGCTCGGACCTGCTCCTGAGCGAAACTCTTTTCTTTGGTTTCCAGAAGGCCGTGTCATCACCAAAAGCCTGACCTTGCCAGCCCTGTCTCTGCCCATGAAGTTGGTAAGCCTGGAGGAGGCTCAGGCCCGAAGCCTGGCGACAAACCACCCTGCTCGAAAGGAAAGACGAGAGAACAGCCTGCCTGAGATCGTCCCTCCCATGGGCACCCTCTTCCACACGGTCCTTGAGTTACCAGACAGCAAGTAATTGGCATTCTTCCAGAATTCTGAAGGATTTGTGGGTGGAGGGGGACAAAGGAGGTGAGGCGTCTGGTCTCGGGGCCATGAGTGATAGCGGTATGGGTTGGGGTGCAGTCCAGGTGGGGTACAGAGAGATGTTCTAGAAGAGAAGGGAGCTGTCTCCTCAATTCTCACCATGGGGATGCTTTCGCCCACTGCCCCAGAGCTCCGGTGAGCTCTGGTCCCCTGCCAAAGACCCGAGGTACCAAGTAAGTTGTGAGTTTTTCCTGCCAAAGAGTAGACAAAACAGGCCTACAGTTTACAAAGCGAGTTGCCAAAAATGAATGCCTGGCTCCCTCCCGATGACCTCCACCCTTACGTGACACCGAAAAGGACCGAGATCTGCCTACGACAGATACAGGTTGACAGATGGTGCCGCTCTAGTCAGAGTTCTCAGTGGCAGCCCTCGGGGATGGCATTTCTGACTTCCTTGCTTCTTCTCATCCTGCCAGAGAACACCCCTCCTCTCCTTTCTGTGTCTGTCTGCATGCATGTTTGTATGTGTTTGCGTAGATATGCGTGTGCAGGTTTGCAGGTGTGTGGCCAGAGAACAGCTTGTTCCTCAGATGCTACCTACCTTTTTTTCTTTCTTTCCTCCTTCCTTCCTTTTTTTAAAACATTTCCATCGTTGGCCTGGGGTTTGTGGAGCAGGCTAGTCTGGCTGGTCCATGAGGCCAGAGGATTCACCAGTCTGTGCCTTCCAGGCACAGGCATTATAAGCGTGTGCTCTGTTCACCTAAATAAATAATGTCGTTTGGGCTAAACTCAATATGGTGTGTGCATGAGACTGGACACACAAAGGACTGAGCAGCCAAGCTGCCCACTTCCCATGGCCTGTCGGGTAATATTCAGCTTTTTACTTGCGATTTCGGATCCAGCTCAGGCCTTCAGGCTGAGTGGCAAGCACTTTATTGAGTGAGCCATCTCCTTGGTCCTTCTCCCTTTCAAAACAAGTCATCATTGGTACCTATAGGATATCCTATTTCCTTAGTTCTTCTTCTGCTACAACCTTAGTCTCTACCTACTCATTGCGCCCACCACAGAAGAAAGCAATGACTGGAGCCAGAGTCGCACACCCTTCGCAGGCGAAAGGCAAAGGCACCTTTTCATTGGATGGTGTCATCCTTTCTGTTTCATGAGCCAGTTCCTTCCCCAAGATAGCAAGCTGTTTAAAAGGAAGAAATCTGCCAGCCTGGGTAACAAGAGGAGGTTTGTGCTGTAGGAATGGCATGCCTCAACTTCCCTGCGAAAACACTGCTTCCTAGAGCGGACAGAGTGTACCCTCCTAGAGCAAGGCCAGCACCTTTCTAAATCAATGCAGAATAAGACTCCCTCCCGGGGATGAAGAGCGGGACCTCAGAGGGACCATTGGTTGCATTTTCTCTGCTTTCAGCCCCAGGGCCATGCCAGCTGAATTGATGCTGCTCTGTGTGATACAAGCCAAGGCGAAGTGCTCAGGCTATCAAGCCAAGCCAGAGAGAAGGCAACAAGTTTGCAAGCTTGTCTCTTACTGATCCTGAAGACCACTAAAGCCAAGGCCCAGTGTTCAGTGAGAGCCCTGTGGATGATAGGTTCCTTGTGAGAACCCCAAGTTGCAGGGTTTCACCCTGAACTTCACTCCATATCCTGGCTGGGTGAATCCGAAGCAGGACCTGCCTCTGTGGTGACCCCTGGTGGTACCAGGTTCTCACGAGCCAGCCCAACGCTGTGTCACCTACCCACATCCCCATCCCCAAACAGCCTGGTAGGAGGCTGAGCGGGAGATGTGCTGAGCCTTGTGCTTTTCTGTACCAAGACCCCTGACCCCGGCTGGCAAGCTACAGCTCTCCCCAGCAGCAGCAGAACGCATTCTTTACCACCTCTCCATCCTGAGTGATTATCAGCCCTCACCTCACCCGGACATATCCTAGTCACAAGGCCACCAGGCAGAAAGCACAGAACTGGGGTCTGTGGTCCTAGTCATTCACTCCTTTTTGTTCCTCTGGCTGTCCTGAAACTCACCAGTAGACCATGCCGACCTTGAGTTCACAGAGATCCTCCTGCAGGGATTAAAGGCATGCGCTACCCACTCTGACTTGTTTACGCCTCTTTTTTTAAAAAAAAAAAACTTCAGCACGTTTGAAGAGCTAGGACTATGGTGCTTGATAGACTTCCTCCAGGGTTTCAGAACTGTGTGTTTGCTTGTGATCTCTGAGCATTCCACTGACCACTGCCTCTGTTTGCCTCCCATCCCTGCCTTTGATAGACAACGATCTTTGGCTGTAGTTCTGAGGAGAAGGGTCTCTGCCTTCATTTGTTTGATCACCCAGGGCATCCCCAGACAGGCTCCAGTCAGGTGCAGCTTGGCTTTTAGAGAGAAACTTCTGGAACTATCAAAGCCACTCATAACTGAAACTGTAACTGTAATGTTCCCTCTGGATTTGCAATCCCCCTTGAGAGACTGAGTCAGAAATGAGCATGAGTTTGAGCCAGCCTGGTCTACTTATAGACCCTGCCTCAAAACAAAACACTGCCTTGACATGACAAGTTCAACTAACCTGTGTGGTTTGGTTGTTTTAGGAGAAAGCTTTCCAGTAAATCGAAGAAATGGAAATCAATATTTCACCTGGGGCGTTCTGGGTCGGACTCGAAATCCAAGCTGAGCAGAAATGGGAGTGTGTTCGTGAGAGGGCAGAGGCTCTCAGGTGAGGATCAGCACCATGACTCCCGACACACTTGTGGTTCTTAGCTGGGTTTCACATTTGATCACTTTACATTAACTAGTAAAAAAAAAAAATCAGATTCACTAGGGTTTTTTTTAAGATGATGATGATAATGTTTTACTTACAAAAATGTTCAGTTTCTATACCTTCCATGAAATCTTCTAATGTTACCATCAAAACTATAGAACCACTATCAAAACAAAAATATAATATGAATACAATGCTATTGACTGATTTATGTAGCTTAAAAGTCATACTTAAGCAATTATCCCACTAATGTCTTTTTTCTGGTCCAAGTCCAAACCTGGGGTCCATACTTCATTTGGTTGTCCTACATCCTCAGTCTCCTCCACGGCAGAGTTGTCCTTTAGTTTCTCTCAACATGATACTGAAGCTATGAATCCACATAGGCTGTGCGCTGCCTGCCTCTGGGTCACGTCAAGAGATGCACCATGCCAGCGCCTTATTGTTTGTAGAGCTGGTTTGGGTTATTTGGTTAAAATACTGTGTGTCGTGTATTTTCAGCAGCACTGGTTAGATCTTGCCTGCAACAGCTATTTCTGTAATTTTCTCAAATAGCTATGGTCTATTAGTTGGAATTCTGCTGTAGAAGTTTTGTCTCTTTGTCCTCAGTGCTGTGATTTTAAATGGGGTGCTTCCCCGTGGGTTTATTCCTGTGCAAGGAAAAGAAACTGATAAAAGGAAGAATTGAAGGAATCACTACAGAATGCAGAATCTGGTCAATCCATCCTGAATATTGTCACGGAAGGCCAAGGAAAACCTCCACAATGATTTAGTTAGTGCAAAGTGTGAAGGCACAAACACAAATCTCATCTGGATCCTGGTTTGTTTGTTTGTCTGTTTTTTATAAAAAGCTACAAAGACAATTTTAAGGTCCAATAGGAAACTGTGGGTATGCACTGGCTACTAGGTGGTTTTGAAGAGTTATTAAATTGTACAGTATGTTAATGGTTCTTAGGAGTTGTGTGCTGCAGTTGAAGTCCTTAAAATGAAATGTCAAAATAACAAGACGCACTTTCAAGTGATTCGGGGAAATGTAGGTATACAATGAACAAATCAAATCCATAGGAAGATGCCCACAACCACTGAAACTAGATGGTAGGTTTAGAAAAAAAATATTTAATTTTTTATGAATGTTTGAAATATTAACTAAGTGTTGGGAAGAAGTGAACTCCTATAGAGAAAACGAGAGGCAATATCTCTAACTTCTTTATGTAGACAGAGTGATAATTTCAAGACAAGGGACAGAATATAGAAATACTAGCAAGCTGAGTTGTGTTTACCTGCTGCATAGGTGTGTGGCGGACAGCAGTCATGGTGATTTCTGCTATAAATAAGAACACATTCAGTTCAGTGGCAGCACTGGACATTCCAGTAGCAAGGGGGCTTAGGGGTGCCCTAACACAGTGGCTGTGTCTCCATTTCATCCTGTCTTCCTCAGCTGTTCCGTCCTCTTTGTGTTGGTACCGTTCTAGGCTGACTTCTTTGGCTGTGGTAGAGGCAGCTTTTCTCCTTGAGCATCACTGTCCCCAAGGGCAGAAGGGATATCACTTCTGGTAGCTTGCTTATAGCTCTCTTCAAGTGCCCTGCCATGAGTCTTCCCTGGTTTCATTAGCCTTCACTGAACCACAGGACCAGGCTCTGTGGCCAAAGGGGTTCCCGGGGCTAATTAACCTCGGTTCTGAACCAACCACTGGCACAAGTAATGGAAATGAAACCATTTACTTTACATTTACAGATATACAAGAGCTCTGTAAAGAGGGCGAAGGGAGAGGGGTTCGGTAGATATCTGTAACAGTTGTGTGGTTAACATACCTTTCATCAAATGTAAAACTAGTTCAAGTGAGGAGGACAGAGTGTCACAGCATGCCAAACTCATACAAATAAGAAATTAGTACTCTCCACGGACAGTGGGAGGAAGAGTGAGTTCCTGACAGGAAACCCTCGTCTATGATGGGATACTGCTTCAGCACATCAAAGAGAGGATTTGTTATGAAACAGAAGAGGCCAGAAATAAAAACAAAAACCAAGAGAACAAAATGAAATAAACAATGGGCCGTGGCCTTGAAATAGAAAGTGTTCGGTTACCACAGGTGAGTTTTTTCAAAAGGCACAAATCCGAGGTGCTGGACCAAATGATGGTTGAGTTCATGGGGTGTCATGTGCTCAGCAGGGTAGTGTCTCACAGTCACCCAGAGAGTGGCCCACAGCCACAGCAGTTTCTCCTTGAGAGGTCCGTGGCAAGGGCTGAGTGTCAGTGGCCTCAAAAACTCCCTAAGTAGCTCTACCATTCAGCCAGGCTTGAAAGCCACTGGGTTAAGTTCTTAGCACCAAATGATTGGAAACAGAACCAAGCCAGCTGATCCTTGGTGGGAGGTAGGAGTAAAATGACATCAGAGGATGGCACTGCAAGTGGCTCCTTCGGTGTCGCTAGAGTAACTATGGCTAGAGGAGAGGCTGCATTGCTCAGGACTCCGAATCTGAAGCTCAGGGCCGCAGCGTGTGGCTGATGGACATCATTCCAACAGAATCCCTCCTCAAAGGCAGCCGCAGAAGCCCGTAATCTCCCAGTGTGGTCTCGGGGGCACATAGGTTTGCAATACTTTTGTGAGTGGCTTTGAAAGGGGAAATCCGTGGATTCACATATGTGAACAATATGTTAACATTTCCATGACAGAGGGTATGTAAAAATTTTGTATGTGTATGTGGAGTATGTTTGGATACATACATATATGTGTGCAAGTGCATGTGCCCACGCCTGTGAAGTTAATGCCAGGGGTCTTGCTCTACTGCTCTCTCCTTGTTTTGTTTTGTTATGTTAAGACATGTTCTCTCACTGAACAGTTTTGGCTAGACTGGATGACCAGAACCCCCCCCAGCACACACACACACACACACACACACACACACACACACACACACACACACAATCTGTGTCCACCTCCCAACCCGTGCACTAGTCTTGACTTTTATGTGGATGCTGGGGATCCAAATTCAGGTTGTCATGTCGCAGAGCAAGCACCTTACGTGTTGAGACATTGCCTAAGCCCCCTAAGGGCATTTTAAAAATTGATTAGCCATGAATAGTATTGGGAGTTTATTGGGTTGGCAGCAGAGAGAGGGGCATGTTCAAGCACATTTTAAAAAACTAAACAGATAAGAAAGCAAATGAGGCTGTGGCAACACAGATGCCTAAGCTCTGAAGCAAATTCCAGACACTGGTTTCAATATTTAAATATTGTTTTATATCAAAATAAACTTCTGAGCAGAGGAACCCCAAAGTCATAGGGCTGGAGACTTTACCTTTGAGTGAAGGAATCATCAGAAGAGACCACAAAGGTTACCAGATGACTGGAGGGCGACAGCTGAGGACAAAGCTCAGCAGAGTTCTTATGTGGGATGCAGCCTTCCAACACTGCACAAACTTGGCATGGCAGCGCCTGCCTGTGAGCTCAGCGCTTAGGAGGTAGAGGCAGGAGAATCAGCATCTTAAGGTTATCCTCAGCTATATAGTGAGTTCAAAGACAGCCTGGTTTACATAAGATTCCATTTAAAAAAAAATAGGGCTAGTGGGTAGACCTCCAGGAGGCCAGATCAGCACCTCAGGCAAAAATATCCTCTAAGTATAGATATGAGCCAATGGGTCCAAACTAAACTTTTAGTGACTATGGAGAGAAGATGCTTTGGAATGCTTCAGAGCTATTGCTGAAAGCTGCAGAGCTTGGGTGGACGGAGGGGGCAGGCTCGGGGTTAGTTCATGATTACCTGGTCCCAGCCCCTTAAGGTCAACACATGAAAACCGGAGCCCAGAGACAGAGAGATATAGAAAACAAAGGCAAAGCATGTCTCGGAATACACAGACGGAGGGACGCCAGCCAGGCAGCTTTAGGATAATAAATCAGTTCATGATCCTGCACAGACAGCCACTCTCCAAGGGTAAAAATCTTGGCATGCCATTGAGAGTGAGGAGGTTGGAGGCACTCAGTGCATCCGAGAACTTGAGTGAAGCGGAGGCCAGTCCTTCCATGTGGCCGAGTCAGAGAATCCCCAAGCAGAGGAGGCCAACTGTTTAATTCGGAGCCTCTTAGAAGAGGAGAGTTTGGATTAAGGGGAGAAAGAGGGGGAACTTTAAAAAAGAGGAAGAAAAACAGGCATGAGTTATTGCCCAATTTGAGTTCGTGCCAGCTGACTGCTTCTTGTGGAACAGCCTCCCGTTTTCCCCCGTGGTGAGAGCACTGCCTGATCATAACAGACACAAAGAGTATGTTTTGTCTCGTAAAACAGGTTCGCACTATGTAGCCCTAGCTGGTCTGGAACTCACTATGTACTTTTTTTAAAAAAAAATATTTCTTTTGGTTTATTTAATTTTATTTTATGTGCATTGGTGTGAAGGTGTCAGATCCCCTGGAACTGGATCTTCAGACAGTTGTGAGCTGCCATATGGGTGCTGGGAATTGAACCCAGGTCCTCTGGAAGGGCAGTCAGTGCTCCCAACCGCTGAGCCATCCCTCCAGCCCCTATGTGTTATTTTTAATTGAGTATTTGTTCTAGCTTAGGACAATATAATTAATTTATAGCCATTTCTCATTTAGTCTTAACAACTCTGTTTTCTTTCATTTATGAAAAAGATACACTCTGCTGGGCTTGGTGCAGCATGCCTTTAATCCCAGCACTCGGGGGGCAGAGACAGGTGGATCTCTGTGAGTTCGAGGCCAGCCTGTTCTATAGAGTGAGTTCTAGGACAGACAGAGCTACACAGAGAAACCTTGTCTTGAAAAAAAAAGGAAAAAAAATGTATAACACCCCCCCAAAAAAGTTGTGTGTCTGAGGATACATAGCTTAAAGTGAGAGAGATAACTCAAACCCAGATCTGTGTAAATCCAGAGTTACCTTAATGGCAGTTAGTTCTGCACTCCTTAGCCTCCGGGTTCTCATTTTCCTCCTAGCAAGCTTGCCCGGGGAGAAATATTGGTCCTAATCCTGCTTCCTTTACTGTAAGAGAATCCCTGAGGTTTGTAACTTATGGAGAATAGTAATATATAGTTTTCCAGGTCAGGAAGTCTAAGGTGATGGCCATGCTGGCACCTCCTTGACTTCTGGTGAGAGTCTCATGCTGGACTGGAGAAAGTACAGACTCTCACTGTAGCTATCC
Source organism: Ondatra zibethicus (assembly GCA_004026605.1). Taxonomy (NCBI): domain Eukaryota; kingdom Metazoa; phylum Chordata; class Mammalia; order Rodentia; family Cricetidae; genus Ondatra; species Ondatra zibethicus. The sequence goes on from PVIU01000890.1 coordinate 154,791, forward strand.
CATCCCAGCAAGAAAGTCATTAAAGCCATTTATGAGGTCTCTGCCCCCATAACCCAACTCATCCCAACCCTGACGTACTGAAGAGATAAGCTCCAACCTATGAACGTTTGGGGATCAAACTTCTACACAGCAGTGCCTGTTCCTGTGCTGGTGATGGGCTCTTGACTCATTTAAACCAACACTTCCCATCTATGGTAGCCTGTAATGAGGCACATAGTATACCAGGCACATAGTCTGTGTTCAAAGGGACGCCCGTTTTGTAGGGATCTGTTCACTGTGGAGGTTGGTGGGTGAGGAACAACCAGTCCACAAGTTCCATGGAGCACAGTCCCTGGGGTGAAGCTGACAGTGGCACCCCCAGGCCTTCCCACTTGTTGTACCAGATTCCTGGTGCTGCTCCATATGGTTGCAGCCAACAATCCTGCTCGCCAGTCTGCTGGATAAGAGAGGTTTCCCAGATTTCTTAGAGTCTACCCCATGAATCCATTTTGAGTACTTTTTAAAATTATTTTTATTATTTTATGTGTATGGATGTTTGTCTGCGCCATGTTCGTTATTTTTATTATTTGATGTGTATCTTTATTATTTTATGTGTATGGATGTTTGTCCACACCATGTTCATGCAGTGCCCTGGGAGGTCAGAAGAGCTCATCAGATCCCTTAGCACTGGAGTTACGGACAGTTGTGAGATGCCGTGTGGGTGCTGGGAATCAAACCCAGGCTCTCTGGAAGAGCAGAGCTCTTAACCACTGAGCCATTGCTCCAACTCGCTGAGCACTTTTTGTTCAGTTAAACTGGATTCAGGACTTCTCATTTGACGAAATTACAATTTACTTTTATTTGTAAAGTATTATTAAACCCAGTCTGTGCCCTCTTGTCATGAGGCCAGTCCCCGACAGGAAGTGGGGACATGTAGAGTAGGACAGGGCAATTTGTAAGGAGGTACTATGTTGTAATACTTGAAACTATTTGCTGGAAAATTTTTCTCATATGCTTATAGCCTAACCTATTGTTCTGAATCTTTCTTCTTGATATATATTCATCAGGGGTATTTTTTTCTCTTATCTTTAGTGGAAAAAGCTACTATCCGACCAGCTAAAAGCATGGACTCGCTGTGTTCAGTGCCTGTAGAAGGTGAGTGTCTTCATTATTACTCTCTTGCTGTGAAGACACACCCTGACCGAAGCAACTTATAAAGGAAAGCATTTAATTAAGGACTTGCTTACAATTCCAGACAGTCCCTTATCATCATGGCAGGGAGCATAATGGTGTGCAGGCAGGCGTGGTACTGGAGAAGTAGCTGAGAGCTTTACATCCTGATTCACAGGCAGCAGGCAGAGACAGGGAGAGAGAAAGGGAGAGAGACTGGACCTGGTGTGGGCTTTTGAAACCCCAAGCCAATCCCTACTTATGTTCTTCCTCCAACAAGGCCACACCTCCTAATCCTTCTTTCACCAGTCCACCAACTAGGGACTGTCAAATCAATGAGCCTATGGTGGTGGTGGGGGGGTTTCTCTTTCGAATCACCACAGCGAGATTCCCCAATTAGTACCCAGTCGCTTACCTGTAGTTATGTTTATACACGACCACCTAGCCCCAAATCCCTCCCTGGCTCATCCCAAACAAGATCTAGCACTTTCCCTTTCTCCAGCTTTCCTCTAGCCACAGAGGAGACTACAGGGACTTTTCACTCAAAATTAGACCACCTTAAAGGACAACAAGCTAAAAACTAAGACAGAGGAGACCTATAGAGAAAGAGCCAAACACTGGTTTGTTCCAGAGTAATCATGTGTCTTGAATTTGTGAGTTTCCTGGTCATGAGTTTCACAGAGCTTCTGTTTTGAAACTGATAGGCTTGTTCATGCCAGTAAACACTGACTAATGTTTTAGGGTCTCTATTGCTGTGATAAAACCCCAGGACAAAAAGCAGCCTGAGGGGGAGGAAGGGGTTTATTTATCTTGTAACTTTCTCAGGGAAGGCAGGAACCTGGAGGCAGGGAGTGAAGCAGAGGCCATGGAGGAGTGCTGTTTACTGGCTTGCTCCTCATGGCTGGTTCGACCTGCTTTCTTACACAACCCAAGACCACCTGACCAGGCACCACCCACAGTGAGCTGGGCCCTGCCACATCAATCACTCAAGAAAATGTCCCACAGGCTCCCTTCTAGGCAATGTGATGGGGGCATCTTTGTCAATTGAGAGTCCCTTTCCCAAATGTGTTTAGGTTTGTGTCAAGCTGACAAAGGCAACACAGCATAATGGGGTATTCCCCGCTGGGGTGGGTCACATAAGAACTGATTGATACCCATCGCCGGGTATCAATGGGGAATTGACATTTGTTCTAGCAGTTCTAGACTGGGTGGACGAGTTGCTAGCATCTCTTCCACTTTTTGTTAAACAACCATCAGGCCCAGCTACAAGTTTCAAGGAAAGTGGTTTCCCCGGGTGTAGCCTGTGGACACGCACGATGCTAACCACCGCTTGCTCTTCTTCACCAGGGAAAGAAAGCAAAGGAAATTTCAATCGAACGGTCACCACTGGTGGATTTTTCATTCCAGCCACAAAAATGCACGGGAGCAGCGCCGGCAGCTCCTGTGACCTCAGCAAGGAGAGCGATTGGGGTCAGGAGGGGATGCCGGCTGGGGCTGAGGGGGGCTGTGAGGTGGGTGCTCAGATCCGACCCCTGCCTGAGCAGCTGAAGGTGTTCCGCCCCATCGGAGACCCTGAGAGCGAGCAGTCCGCCCCCAAGCTTCTGGGGATGTTCTACACCTCCAGCGACAGTCCGGGCAAATCCGTCTTCACCAGCAGCCTGTTCCAGATGGAGCCCTCACCGCGCCACCAACGAAAGGCGCTCAACATCTCTGAGCCCTTCGCTGTGTCGGTGCCACTGCGCGTGTCCGCTGTCATCAGTACCAACAGCACCCCGTGCAGAACACCCCCCAAAGAGCTGCAGTCTCTCTCCAGCCTAGAAGAGTTTTCTTTCCAAGGTTCAGAAAGTGGAGGATGGCCAGAAGAAGAGAAGCCCCTGGGAGCTGAGTCTCTTCCAGGTAAAATAGGGGCCGGAGGATCTCCCTCCATTGCAAGACAGGACATGATGTTTGAACTGGCTTAAATAGGATTTGCAGGGCAGTGTGGTGAGGTGGTTGGGATGGTGGGCTCCAGGGCCAGAATGGCTGTTGCAAACCCATGCTCTGCCTATGTCTCAGGTTCTTAATGTATAAAATGCTGGTGTTGATAACCATACCTTGTTTGTAAGTTTGTGTGAATATTTGGTTGACACATGCAAAGATCTCAGAGCAGTGTCCAATAGATACTAAGTACTCTGTAAATGATACTAACTACTTTATTAGCACACATGGTGAGAACTCAGGAGGAAAAAGCCGGATGCTGAGCCAGAGAGCTGGAATTGACCGGCCTGTATTTCTGGATGTATTTTTTATTTGTCCATCCCTCCTCATTTCTACCTCATATCTGCAAAGGATAGTACTAGCAAACCCAGCCATGAGAGAGTGCTTCCTTTGGGTTGACCACAGCAATCTCAGAGTGTGTCTGATGGGGCCTCCCACAACTGTGTCCAGGGTGAGCAGGAGTTTCTGTTATTGCCCCAGGCTTGTTCCCTTGTAGCCAGGCTGGTCTCCAACAACAGAGCCCACTGCATCTGCCTCCCTAATGCTTGGATTACAGGCATAAGCCACTTAGGAAGGACTCTTTTTGACCAATAGTCCTAAAATGAAATAGGGAGAATCTCAACAGAAAGGTTTGCTGACAGTCAAACCAACAGAATGTTTCTGTCTCAAGCAACATTGCTTTTCAGAATTCCTATTGTGCCCAACATGTATAATCTCACTTCTGAGGTCCGGGGAATTATTATTAGTTATCCCCGTTTGCTTGTAGAAGAATTATTTTCCCTAAACTTCACAGTAAGTGGGGATCCACCACTTGCTAGCACGTTATTAATTATAATTAATTCCTAGCCCATTATTAATCTCGAATCTGAACCAAGGTGTGTCGGCCAGTATTTGTTGGTGTTGCTTGGCATGACGGCGACACAGTGTTCAGAACCAAGACTGCCACGAAGCTGTGCAATGCAGCCCAGGTGAGCACAGTAATGAACATCTAAGATTCACTGTCCGTTCGGTTTTGAATTCATCTTCGCTGCCGTCTGTCCAGACGCCTTCCACTCGCGGCAGCATTTTCACAACCTGCACATTCAGTCACGTGGCCTCACCTGCGGGCACAACCTACCGTTTGAAAGCTGTGCTCGAGGAGCCAATAGAACTCATTGCCTCCAATGTCATGACAACCAAAAATGTCTTCAGAAATTACCAATGCCCCCAGGCGGCTGGGGGAATTTGGAGCAGAATGGCGCCCAGTTGAGAGCCACTGGAGTAGATGGCGGCCAGATCTGAGGCAGGAATGTTGTTGAGAAAAGCATAAAGAATGAGGGGGGCGGTGAGTCCCTGGGAAGCCGCGCTGGGAGGCAGGACAGTGATGGGAGGGTGCCACAGGGCCTTTGTGAAATGAGCCCTTTGTACTGATCACGCCCATCCTCTTTGCAGCTTCTGTGGCTAAGAAGGCGGCTCCCGAGGATACTGTGCCAGAACCCGAAGCCCTGGGGACAGCAGAATGTAGCCAAGGCCCTCCCCTCGACCCAGGTACCCAAGTGGAGAGGAAAACCTTGGAAATATCCCCGGGCTCTCAACTTTCAAGGGACCCAGAGAAGACGCCAAATGCCGAGAAGGTGGTGGAGGAGAGCCAGGGGGCTGACCAGCTGAGGAACTCTGCTCCACAAGAGAGCCTCAGGGCCAGGACGGAAGCAATGCTTCTCCACGAGATGGTAAGGTGGACTCTGCCTGTTCCAGTCACAGACGCTACAATTTAAAGCAGATTTTTAAAGAAATGTTAAGGGTTGCTACAAGAGAGGCTTATTTACTTAACTTTTTAAGTTTTCATTTTGTGAGTGTGACTACTACTGCATGTGTGGCACAGCGTGTATATGTGGGGGGTAGAGGACAACTTTAGGGGAGTCTCTTCTTGCCTTATTTGTTAAGGCAGTGCCTCTCTTTTGTTGTTGTTGTTTCTGCTGCGCTATGGACTGCAAGCTGACCAGATCCCAGGCTTCCAAACCTTGTACTTCGTCACAGGAGTGCTGGGATCACAGATGCGCTTTTTATGTGGCCCCAGGATCAGGTGCAGACCGGCAGGCTTGCAAGGCTACCACTCCTACTCACTGGCCCCATCTATAGAAGTCTCACTTATTTGACAGGAATGCTGGCCTACACCTATGATCCCATCACTTGGGGGATGGGAACTGGAGGACCGTGGTTTTAAGGTCATTTGGGATAGCCTCGGATGTTTGAGACCCCGTCTCAAAGCAAACAAACCAAAACCAAAACTCACTTCTCAGTCTGGAGTTCCTCCGTGGCAGGCCTCAGGGAGGTCCGCCATGATGTAAAAGAACCATTCAGCTCAGATTTCTAAGGCATACACAACTCTGAATATTTCTGGCCCATAAATCACTGCATGTCCTTAGCATGTAATGGTAATGGACACTCAAGCCCAGGAGCAACATGAAGCCTGCTCCTTATATCCCAGTTCCAAGCATGATGACCACTCATGAACCCCACTCTCTTTTCTCAGACATCGCAGCCTGGTGTTTGTCTGGGGCTCTCTATAAAACCTGAGAAGTTCCCAGGCTTTAGTCTGTGTTTCTAGAGAAGGTCAAATCCGATGCCAAAGCTGACAACCCTTATCTGTTTTTTAGGGGTGGCGTTTTCCACAGGTGTTTTCATGAGATGTCTTTATGTAGAAGGTATGAGGAGGTTTTCTGGGGACACCCAGGGAGAAGGCCTGCATTTGTAAGAACCGTGACCAGAGGCATGGGCCGAGGGGTAAAGGAAGCCTACAGCGTTTTAACTTGCTTCCAGAAGACACCAAGAGGACCATATGGGGGAGTTAGGGCAAAGCTGAGTTAGGCAAATATGGTGGCCTCAGGAGGGTTGAGCAGGGGTTCCCATAAAGCATTTTTGCATTGGCAGAGATTCTTTGTGGGTTGGATTCTCGGGAGGAGAACCCCAATACAAATGACAATACCTTGAGGAAGACAATGTCAGTGCTGGAAGAACTAGGGTGACTACAAGTTAACAAGTAAAGGCCTCAGGTCATTCCGTCACTGGTCACATGGCCCTAAATCCCCACTCTGTGCTAGGCACTCTGCTCGGCTGTGCGATCAAGACTGTCACCACTGTCCCTGCCAGCCTCACAGGGAAAAGTCAGTGTCCAGGGTGCAGTGGAGGTATGGAGTGGTAAGGAGACATAACAGGGTTTATGAGTAAGAGATCAGTGAAGGCAAATGCTGAGTGAAATAAGAAAATATGAGAAGGGCTAGTGAACTGTTCACACAGGAATGCAATGAAGTAGAATTCAATTGGTTTTGGCCAAGTTATACTCGAGAGCTTAAAGAAATAAAAGGGCCCAGGCAGTGGTGGCGCACGCCTTTAATCCCAGCCCTCAGGAGGCAGAGGCAGGTGGATCTCTGTGAGTCCGAGGCCAGCCTGGTCTACAGAATGAGTTCCAGGACAGGCTCCAAAAGCTACAGAGAAACCCTGTCTCCAAAAACCAAAAAAGAAGAAAAGAAAGAAAAGAAAGAGAGAGAGAGAAAGAAAGAAAGAAAGAAAGAAAGGAAGGAAGGAAGAAAGAAAGAAGAAAGAAAGAGAGACAGAAAGAAAGAGAAAGATGGAGGGAGGGAAGGAGGAAGGAAGGGAATGAGGGAGGGAAAAGCACATGTAGAGACCCTGGATTTAACCCTCAGTACTCTAGACCCAGAGCCTGGTGAAGAGATGAGAGGTCAGAGGCATATCAGACTTTCACAGAAAGACACACACCTCCACGGGGGGTGGGGGGGTAGAGATTCCCTGAGATGCTTCTCCTTACAAGAGAATTGCATCTTGATGCGAGAAAGTCAAGGAATGCACTACAGGTAAGGGGGAGGCTGGGGACATAGATCAGTGATGGAGCACTTGCTGGGCTAAGCACCTGCGTGTGTTAAGAACTGACTGAGAAGGAGGGTCAGCGGCAGACTGTGTTCTTCTGTGGACAGGACTGGATTTCCATCCTGATCTACTGTATGATTCAGGTCATTTGTTTAATCTATTTAACAAGCCTATACCTGGTATCATCTTAGGGCGTTGAAAAAGTTAAACAGGAAGACACAACCTATTCCAGACACCCATGGCTATGGCTGGGGATGCCTCCTTCACTGGCTGGAATATGGCTTCACTCCATTCCCTCTTGGCAGACATCAGTCCCCAGAGTTCTGGACTCCAAAGTAACCAGTGTCCTCTTGTTTTTCAGGATGAAGATGACCTAGCTCACACCCTGATCTGGCCTGAGATTCAACAGGAACTGAAAATCATTGAATCAGAGGAGGAGCTCTCGTCATTGCCACCCCCTGACCAGAAGACAAGCCCAATAACTGAGTCAGATCCAGCCCCATTTCCCTTCCCAGAGGCCTCTGTGAGTTCACCCTGTAGCTCTGCACCTCTGCAAGTGTGGACAAGGGACTCAGCCAATCAGAGCACACAGGAGGCTGCCATCCTCGCCAATAGAGAGAAGTTGGAGCCGATTTGCAGTATCCCTGGGTCAGAGTCTGAGCAGGTGCTCAGCCCAGACCCCGCCGGTCTGGCACCTCTGCAATTACTTCTGTTTGAGAAGGTATCTTCTCCAGCTAGGATAGACACAGGAGGCCCAAGAAATCTCTCTCCTCCACTTCCTCCTGCTCCTCCCCCTCCAACTCCTCTGGAGGAGGCGCCTCGAGTCTTGCTGTCAGAGGAAGGCCCTGACAGAGACAAATCATCCATGGATTCCAGGACAGATCCCTACACAGAGCAGCCAAAACCCAGAGATGGTACTGGCAACCCTAGCCTCTGTCAGAGAGAAGAGGCCATTGCCAGCCCCAAAGAGAAGCAAAATGCAAAGTGTGCTGCTCCTGAGAGCAAAGGCCCTGGTCTTCCGAGCCCAACGCAGGAGGTTGAAGTCTCCCCTCCGGAAGAGGGGGATGCCCCCCATGCAGCACAAGAGCCTTCAGACTGTGATGAAGACGACACTGCTCAGCATGGCCTGGAGATGGTAGAACCCTGGGAGGAGCCCCAGTGGGTGACCAGTCCCCTTCATTCTCCCACCCTGAAAGAAGTGCAGGAGTCGCAGGTGCAGTGCGCCCAGGGCCTCCGATTGGAGAGGAGACTTTGCCACAGGCCCAGCCTTCGCCAGAGCCGTTCCCTAGATAGCAAAAGCACTGGTCAGAGTCTCTGGACTCTCGAGATTCCCTTCTCCAGCAGCTGTGCCAGCCTTGAAACAGAGAGGGATGATGAGCCTCTGCAGCCCCTGGCAGCCAGGACCAAGATTGCTGGGTGGGAGGAAAAAGCCCTGAAAGCCTTCAGAGAGTTCTCTGGCCTGAAAGGGTTAGTGGTTCTTCCCAGCCAGAAGGGACCGCCTGGTGTACCGCCCAAACCAGTGGAAACCAACTTCAGCAGTCTGGAAGAGGGAAAGGAGCAGGAACCGGAGCAAGGACTCAGCAGCCCTCAGATGAAACACAGTGATGCTCCCAGGCCCGAGAGCAGCACAGAAAGCTCACCTAGGGCTCAAGATAGCCCCTCGCCTGGAGAGCACCCCCTAAAGTTACAGCTTAAGAGCGCTGAGTGTGGGCCCTCCAAGGGGAAACACAGGCCTTCCTCCCTCAACTTGGACTCTGCCACTCCCATCGCTGACCTCTTCCGACTTGAGAATGGGGCTTCATTTAGTTCACCTGGCATAGAGCTCTCTGAACTAGGAGACACCAAGGTCACCTGGGTGACCTCCTCTCACTGTCAAGCAGTCCCCTGGAACTCCCAGGACACCCAGGACCTGAACATTGTTGCCCATGCTCTGACAGGCCGTCGGAACTCTGCTCCTGTGAGCGTGTCAGCTGTAAGAACCTCCTTCATGATCAAAATGTGTCAGGCCAAGGCTGTCCCTGTGATCCCACCCAAGATTCAGTACACGCAGATCCCACAGCCCCTGCCCTCTCAGAATACAGGGGAAGGGGGTACGCAGCCTCTAGAGAGGAAGCAGGAAGAGCCTGTTTCAACCACTGAGACCCCTCAGAAACTCACCAAAGATGATTCTCCCTCCTCCCTGGAAAGCCCAGAGGAAGAGCAACCAAAGCAAGAGACAGAAGCCTTTGCATCCCAGAGGAAGGGCAGCACTGCATCCTGCGCATGCGAGGGGCCCTTCTGCTCTCCAGAACCAGGGGCCTCGAGTCTGCTCTCCACACAGGATGCAATGGTGCCATGTAGGAAACGCACATCAGAGACAGAACCATCAGGAGAGAACCTTCTTTCTTCAAAACTGGAGCGAGCGTCTGCGGGTCCCAAGCCTTTCCATAGGTCAAGGCCAGGAAGACCTCAGAGCCTAATCTTATTCCCCATCATGGACCACATACCCTCGTCATCCACAATGATAGATTCCAAGGTCCTGCTGTCCCCCATCAGGAGCCCCACTCAGACAGTCTCCCCTGGCCTTCTCTGTGGAGAGTTGGCAGAAAACACGTGGGTCACAGCGGAAGGGGTTACACTTAGGAATAAGATGACCATCCCTAAGAATGGCCAAAGACTAGAGACGTCAACAAGCTGTTTTTACCAGCCCCAGCGGAGATCCGTGATTCTGGATGGAAGAAGTGGGAGGCAAATAGAATGAGACCAGTTGGCCTGATGGCATCTGCAAAAACGTCAGGTTCATCTGGAGGTTATTATAGGACCAACTGGCCATTTTCCAGGCACAGGTTATCTAAATGGAGGCTTATTTTGGCCTCTGACCACCCCCATCTCCCACTTCCTCCGCCTCTCTCTTTGTCTTTGACCATGCATGAGTCCATTTGCCAGAAGAATGGTCAAGACAAGGACCAAAAAGTGAGATTTAAGTAAGTCCACAGGAGTGAGTTGGGAAGGTTAGGCAAGGGAAGCGGATGGAATGCTTGCCTCTGGTGGAAACTGCGGCTCGTCTGTGAGTCACAGCATTTCTCCATTACCACTACCTGTTACTGTTCAGAGCTGGCTGTGTTAGTATCCCTTGAAAGAAAGAAAAATCCTTTGCCTGAGTCGGAAAAATCTTCCTGTTTCCATTGAAGGCTTCTTCGTGCTTTGTTATGCTCTTTAAAGCATGTGTTCTTTTAGACCAGTTTTCTAATAAGCTCTGTAAAAGTGTATTACCCCCAAATAGAAGCAGATCTGAAAATGCAAACTAACATGCGCTTAAGGTATCCAGGTGGGGGAACTTACTTGCGCTCTCTCCCTGGGGTTGTTGCAAACCTGTCCGAGGTGATCCATGAACCATAGAGAAAGTCAAAATCAGTACTCAAGAACAGAACCCCAGATTGGCACCACCCACGAATGCTTCCTGGTGCTGGCTTCGCGACTCCCTCCACCTGCCCTGTGCTGAACTCTGATTAACAAATCCAGCAGTTAGGGGGATGGAGGACTGCAAGTCACATAAGTGTAGGACAGGAAAGTCATATAGGGTCTGCAGGAGTGATGTGTCTGCTTTCTTAATAGTAGCAGAATCCAAGCGCCACACATCATAGGGAAAAGCCAAGAAAGGGACAACTTCATAGGGACCTGATGTGTTTAAGTTGGCCAGGCATTAGGGAGAAAATTCTAGCTCAGCTTGACCTAAGCCGTCTGGGCCCAGCATGACAGGAGAGGGGGCAATGAGGATCCCCAGCAGTGGCTGTCACTGTCATTCATGGTCCTCAAAGGGGCGGTGCCTTTAGCCAGTGGCTCCCTTCCTTTCTCCTTCTCACTCAATGGCAGATTTGAGACACCTCTCTCTGAATTCCTCCCTCACCATCCACCTGAGCACTAGATTTGCTCTTTGACATTGTCTAGACACAAGCATATGCAGTAAACCAGTCTGGTGTTCCCTATGGCTGCTGGAAGATATCTGGTGCTTCCATTCAAAGGCTTAATGGAGCACTTTTCAGACTCCAGCCTGGCTGAGCTCTGTCCAGAAGCTCAGTCATCACCCACGTTTCTCTAAAGACGAGCAGCACCTGTGGGCTGACCCCAGTCAGTCAGTACTGGACTGGGTAGGGCTAAGCGGAAGTCACCTCCAGTGGAAATGTGGAAGCCTTAGCACAGATGCCCTCCTTCCCCTCCCTGGTTAACCTTAAGGATCTGAAGTCCTGACCTATCCCTTTTAAGCAGGGCCTGGGCCAAGGATAACTAGTAAGTCAGCTGATGAGAGTGAGCCCACGTGAGGGAGCGCGGGGAGCAGTTAATAGGTCTTCAGCCTTTGCTTTCTCGGTAGGTGAGGAAAGCACTGGACCAACAGCCATCAGATGTCAACCCACGAGAAGTCTTAGGACACAGCAGTACCCCCTAGTCATGAAAGGTGAAGAAATATGGTGTGGAGAGATGAGAAAGGCCGTGTTCTGAAGATTTGAAAACTGCACTCCTGCCTTAGCAAGCTTCGTGCCAGCCTCAGCGTACTTATGGTATGCCTTAGCAAAGACTCGTTCCAGTTGGACGTGAGAGGAAAAGAGCCAAACACTGAAACTACTTACTGTTTTAAATTTTCTAATACTTCTAGGATGTATTTGTATTGGCAGGTAGACAGAAAAGCCATCATCTGTACACTAACAAATGACTTCAATTCTGAGGGCGGATTTCTAAAATGCTTGCCATGCTCCTTTAGATACCATTCATTTACAACATCACCTTCAGAAGAATGGGCATGTGGGTGTCCCCATGACCCCGATACTTATTTGGAAATCTTCCTTTCTTCAAGTTTTCTTAGCCAGTCAATTCCAGAAGGGCTTGGTGGCTTTACCATCTCAGTGTCCTGTTTCTCAAGTACGGTCCTTTTTGGATGGTCTTACAGCTATCAACTGTCACACACATATTCACACATTTTGTGGGCTGGGTGAGTCTGCATTGATGAAACTCATTCCATGGCAAAGAAAATTTTCCTCAAGATGCCCTAGGTCACCATTTGGCCACCACCGGGGGCTCTAATATTGGATCCCTGAGAATGGCCAATCAGACTACTTGCTTCCATCCAGGTGAAGTAGCACTGTTGTCTGGACCCGCTGATATGCCAAAAAGAGCAGGAGAGTCACTCTTCAAAGCAACTGCCAGTCCCCAACCCGGGGTAGCTCATTTTAAAGACTGAAGTTCAAGCAAAATGCTTACATGTACCCTTTTTTTGACATATTACTGTTGCTTAAGTCAATAATCCATATTTATTTACAAAACAGTCCTCCCAAGATGTCCCCCCCCACTTTTTGCCAAAATGGAGTGGAGAAAGAGCATTGAATTTTTATTCTTTACTCTTAGAATATGAAGAGATCTGACCAAGATGTCATTATGAAATATATTACTGGCTTAATGTAAGCCTTAAAATTCAAAATAGTACCCAAGATAAAATTCTGGACTCTGGAGACACTAAAAATGTCAATGTCAGCATCCTCATCAAGCATTTATCAAAAGCTTGGTGAGGCGCACTAGTTACCTTGGCACTCCCACACTAGTGAGGAGTCTGACGAAGAGGAGGGCGCTGGCAATCAAAGACCCCGAAACAACTGGGAGCAGGGTGAGAACCACTCGATGCCAAGAGAAGGCAGAAAGCAGCGACTGGCACCTTTCAGTAGGGATGTTAACAGTAGCAAATGACCTACTAATTTCAAATAATCTAGTTAAGCAGAATTGCAAATCCAATAAAATGTACCAGTGAGACACTTGGGTGTTGAGAACTTTGTTTTTAAAGACCAAAGTGAAAATGAGCTAATAAGTATTTCTGATGGTTTGCACGGTCCTTGTTGGTTGTAAGGTCTACCTGTTGGATGTCTACTTATAAACCAAGTAGGATCAGATCCCACACACCGTAAGAAAGGATTTGAGAGACTTTGATCATCAAAAAAAAAAAATAGTCAATTTCTGCAGTTGATGAAATCACAGATAGGCCTAAGACAAACTGTTAATTAAGAAGCTCTGGAGAGCCGGGCAGTGGTGGCTCATGCCTTTAATCCCAGCACTTGGGAGGCAGAGGCCAGCCTGGTCTACAAAAGCTATTTCCAGAATAGGCACCAAAACTACAGAGAAACCCTGTCTCGAAAATGGGGGGGAAAAAACCTCCGGAGACTGTAAGATTGTTTGTCTAGGAGTGGGATGGAAGAAGTTTCTAGTAAGCCCAATTCCTGCCTACATAAATTAGGACTACCTTCCATCAAGCTGGCCCTACTTGATGACAACATGCATCTTGGGGTTTGCTGGCCAAGAGTATTTCAGACATTTCAAATGTCTGCTCAAAGAATTGAGAGAGGTCAGCTCAAAGAATTACCCTCCTTTCGTAGCCAAACAGAGGTGGAAGGAGAATATAACCAGAGGAGAGGGAGACATCAGAAGGGCAACTGGCTGAGGCCAGGCCAGGTCAGGCAGTGTAAAATGATCGGCACACACAGAAATCACTTAGGTTGGGGTACGTGAGCAATGCAGAGATGGGATCTCAATGTGTGTCGAAAAAGGAGATAGCTAGTATAAGAAGCCATGAACCCAGTCATGTGTATTACTGGATGAACCCCAATGCTTTGAATCGACATAGTGCCATCGTACTTTCTGGCTTATAATTCTGCAAAGTAAAGCACTTTTTTTCAAAGGACCCTATTGGCAGCCATATGATCGATTGCAAGCTGTTTTTGAACTCTAAAAATGTTTCCAAAGATATAATCAAAATGTTTTCTATTCATTAAAAAATATATTAAACATACCCATAGAGAAATTTAAGTATAATTAAAAGAGATTGTTATGCTTGAAAATGTACTCTAATAAATCATATAAAGTATAATTCTTGGGATGGACTATTGGTTAGAGGACATGGGGGTCAACAAAATCAACACACAGACATAAGTCACAAGGCGTCATACTCACTTTGCTAGTTTGTAGTGTGACATCATTTGGGTTTTATTGTTGTTGTTACTTCAAGGTCAGATTTCACAAACCTTCCATAAATTTTGGGTTTGCTTTTAAAAAGTTGATGAGGGGCTGCTAGAGAGGTGGTTCAGCAGCTGAGCACCGGCTGTCCTTCTGGAGGACCTGGGTTTGGGTTCCCAGCACCCAGCTGTTGGCTCACAACCTTCTCTAATTCCAGTTCTAGGAGATACCTCCCCTCTTCTGGCTTTCACCAGACACACACGGGGTATAAACACACATGCAGGCCAAACATCCATACACATAAATGTGGGTGGGGGGAGGGAGAGAAACTTATGATGAGGTCTCACTCTCTGGATCAGACTGGCCTGAAACTATGTAGTCCAGTCTGGTCTTGAACTTGCAGCAGTCTTGCTTTGGCCTCCCAAGTGTCAAGGTTACATGCACGTGTCACCATTAATCCATTAGCTTGTTTTTGCTACATCTTAATAATCAACTGTTTGCAGTTTCACTCTCTTACCACAATCATTTAACCAAACACCCAGGATAAATTGACATCCTGTACCAAGTACAAGCAGTAACAACAAAAAAGACAGCCAACTCCTTGAAACTCTGTAGCTTAAAGAGGGCTATGAAACCACTGTGTAGGTGCAGGCTCAGGTTCCCTATAACTTGAATCAGTTATGGACTTTTGTTTTGGGGGTGGACACCATAATTTGTGCACCTATGCATGTTCGAAGTGTGCGGAGGCCAGAGACTGATGGAAGATGTCATCTGCATCACTCTCCATGTTATTTCCTAAGGTGGAATCTCTCACCAAGCCTGGAGCTTGCTCAGTAGGCTAGTCTAGCTGGCTTGCCCTTGGGATACTCTATCTCCCCTGCCAAGGGCTGGGATTAGAGATAGACTTGCCACACCTGTACAGCTTTGCTGTGGGTGCTGGGGATCTGAATTTGCATAGCAAGGGCTCTGCCCACTGAGCCAGACTCCACCCTGAGGACTGAGTGGTCATCCAGCCATCCAGTGTTAGAAAGAGTAAAGCCAACATTAGCTATCCTAGCATTTATCACCTCACACATATACACACACAGTGTGGGAATCGGGGTGTGAAAGGAACATACTTTTAGACTAGTCTCTTCTCTCAACTGTTCACTTCCTGACTTCTACTCCACCAGACTTCCCCTTTTGTCCTAAGATGTCCTCCCAGCTTCTCACTCTGTTCCTGCGCCATTATTCCTCCCTGTCTCACACAAAAGCCCTATTAAAATGCATCATTCCAACTATTTTAACTTTTTTAGGTATGATACAGTCAATGTGCCAAATGTCCTAGATTTAGCACCAGGCTCCACTTCCTACTACCATGTATCCCATCAGCACCTGGAAGAATTTTGTTCTCAAGGGAAACCTACCAACACCCGTGCAATAATTGTACATGGTTCTTATTTTCTTACTTGGTATTACTAAGGCCTCACACATGCTGGGCAAGCACTTTACCAGACTTATCTATCCCTAGTCCTCTTTTCTATTATGTGTGTCTTTTGCCTGCATGTGCACCTGGTACCAATAGAGTTCAGAAGGTACCAGGCCCTCCAGAACTGGAGTTACGGGTGGTTGTGAGCCACCATGTGGGTGCTGTGAACCAAACCCAGGTCCTCTACAAGAACAAGTGCTCCTAACTGCTGAGCCACCTCTTTAGCCCTGCAATCCGTTTTTTAAAATGACATTTATCACGTGTGAGCATGATGGGGTTGAGGCACATGTGGAGAGCAGAAGGCAATTTTCAGAGTCAGTTCTCTTTCCACCACAAGGTCCAGGAACCAAAAGCAGTGTCCACACTGATAGCAAGTGCTTTACCTACTGTGCCTCTATGCCAATTCACCACTCCCCAACCCTGTACTCTTGGCTTTTGATTTTGAGACCGGGTCTGAGTTTTTCAGATTAGTCTTGAATTTACTCTAGTTAACTAGACCTTGGATTCTGACCCTTCTGCCTCCAGTTCCTCAGTATCAGAGACTATGGGCTTCTTTCATCAGGCCTATGCTTACAGTTCTTTATTATTACTCACTTAGAACTTAGCGTGTGTGTGTGTGTGTGTGTGTGTGTGTGTGTGTATGAGAGAGAGAGAGAGAGAGCCGAGTACCGAGAGAGAGAGAGAGAGAGAGAGAGAGAGAGAGAGAGAGAGAGAGAGAGAGTCGAGTACCAAAGTGCAGATGTGGAGGTCAGAGGACAAGCTGCAGGTCTGAAAGTTTTCTCCAGACTCCAGGAATTGAACTCAGGCTGTCAGGCTTGATAGCAAACGCCTTTACCACTGAACTACCTTGCTCTCTTAAGTCATGACTTCTGACTATGTGTTTCTAGGGTTACACATACGTTATTTTATACTCCATATTTTGTTATCCTAAATTCCTGTCTTTCCTCTCTGGAACCTTCTTTCTGTTCTTGCTACTCTATTTCATTTGTGGAAGACTGCCAGTTCCTGGCCCACCACTATTCTAACAGCACTATCATCAAATCTGAAGACTGCCTCAGACTCCCGAGTACAGGATGACAGGTATACACCGCCACATATGGCTTTATTATGCTCAGTCAACCTGCCTGGCATGTATCTGCTCTTCTTGTACCACACCTTTAGAATTCAGCCAAAGCAGCTTTCAACAAAGACAGAATCATGTTTATAAGACCAGTCTAGGGGGCTGGAGAGATGGATCAGATCTTCTCTTCTGCAGAGAAGAACATGGGGATTCTTCCAGAAAACCTGAGTTTGATTCCCAGCACCCATATGGGGGCTCATTAAGTATCTATAACTCAGTTCCTAAGGGATCCAACACCCTGTTCTGGCTTCCATGGGTTATTAGATGACACATTGCAGACATACATGCGAACAAAAGACTCATACACATTAAATTATGTTTTTAAAAAGGCCTATCTTCTCTAATTAATTATCTCAACTATTTCTGTACACAAGACCTTCTGTTGTTGCTGCTGAGACACAAGGGTCTTACTAGGCACCGTTAGCTGACCTCAAACTAAAGTCCTCCTCCATCAAGTTCCTGAGTGCTGAGATTACAGGCATGTGCACAAGACCCAGCTAAACTGTTAGCCAAGAAAAGGAAAACTTCTAGATTCCAAGGAAAGCACGGCTAGATGGCAGCGTCCCCGCCTTCCATTTCTCAGTTATATTTAGCTGAATCACTTTAAACGGCAAGAAAGCTAATATACTAACTTTGTGCTTGTCTTGTCTTCTTCCTCCACTATACAAAGTCATTCCTCATAAAGTCAATGCTCTTGCTGCTATAAAAAGGAGTTCTTGGGTTGGCTGGATGGCTTAGTGGATAAGGCTTTGCTACCAGGCCAGACAACCTGAGTTCAACTCTGTCAGACTGTCAGCTGTATCTTCACTATGGCCAAAGCACATATGGCTTTATCTTGCTGTGTCTGACTTTTGCTGAGAAATCAGATCCTCAGGCTATGAGATGGCTCAGGAGGTGAAGGCACTTCCACACAAGCCTGACACCTGATTACAACCCATAGATCCATATAAAGTTAAGAGATAACTCCCAAAAATTATTCTCTGCCTTCCAAAGACACACTCACTTGTACACACACACGCACAAACTAAATAATTTTCCTTTTCCTGAGACAGGGTTTCTCTGTATAACAGCCTGGCTGTCCTGGAGCTCACTCTGCAGACCAGGCTAGCCTGGAACTCACAGAGATCCGCCTTCTTCTGCCCCCTGAATGCTGGGACTAAAAGCAGGCACCACCACCGCCTGGCTGACAAAAATCACTTTTAAAGGTATTTTAAAGGTCTAAAGAGATGGCTCAGCAGTTAAGAGACCTTACTGCTCTTCCAGGGGACCTGAGCTCAGTCCCAAGGACCCACATCAGATAGCTCACAACCACCTGTGACTCCTGCTCCAGGAGATCCAGTGCCTCTGGCCTCCACAGACACCTGCATTCATGCACACAGACACAGAATACACATCAGCCCTGAAATGAATACGGTAATGCACACCACTACTGTAGAGACTCAGGTAGGAGCAGCACAAGCCCAAGGCCAGCCTGGGCTACTTCACAAGATTCTTCCTTTAAAAATAAAATAATCTCAGCCAGGCATGGTGCACTCCTTTAATCCCAGCACTCGGCAGGCAGAGACAGGCGATCTGAGTCCAAGACCAGCCTGATCAACAAAGAGAGTTCCAGGACAGTCAGGGCTACATAGAGAAACCCTGCTTGGGGGGGGGGGGGGGGGAGGAAGGGAGAGAAAGGGAGGGAGGAAGAAAGGGGCGTCTCCTCAGAGAGATGGTGATACACACCTGTAATTTACCATTCCAGAGACTGATACAGGAGGGCTGTGAAAGCAAGACCTTTTCTAAAACGAAAGAAAACAACAAAAGCACCCGTTAGAGAGGCCTTCTAACAACTGGTGGTCGTGAGCCATTTCAGCCATTCTATGGCTTTCCTCTTTAAAAGACGCCTGTAACAGGTGCCACTTCCTCTGTTTCCTCGTCTTGACTTCCCTCTCTACTGCACTCATCACTACTGCCAGAACATGACTGCAGCCTTGCTCTGACTGAATGGCTCAGCACACCCCCTCAGGGTGAGCGCTTGCCTTTCCTACTGCCCAATGCCTACCCAGAACCTGGAGGACAACACACATTTGCTGAATGCTAGGAGACTGGTTGTCAGATATTCAAATGTTAAGAGCAACATCCACATCAAACTAAGAAAGCCTTGGCTACTGCAACACGAAGGTGGGCAGTGTGCACACCTATTCCTAGAATGTGCTTCCTTTTGAGAATACTTCCTCAAGAATTGTTTGGAGAGCTAAGTTTTTGAACTATCAGATTGCTTTTTGCCTAGTAAGTCACATCTGGGTCATCCAAAGCTTCAAAGTCTAAGCAACTAAGCCCAGCTCTATTTCTGCTCTAAAACAAGAAGCTGTAAGCACAGTAACTCAGAGCAAGGGCAGTGGTGACCTAAAGGGTTAATGCACAAATATGAGGGTTCTAAAGTATGAAATTTATTTACTTATCTTTGCAATGCTGAGGAACGAAGAGCCCGTGCATATGAAACAAGCACAGTGTACCGCAGAGCTGATCTGCAGCCTTTGAATATGAAATTTAAAACACCAATTTTGGGTACAGGTCAAGTTCTGAGGACAGAGCAGCAACTTCTCTTATTTTTCCTTCCCTAGAACTCCAAGCACAGTGCTACTGTAAAGAGACAGCGGCTAGATGGCACACCTAAGGCTATTTCTGCCGAGGGCTTGCCCATCCTTCCAACTGGTTGAGGGTTTTCAATCTCCCCACATTCTAGAGACCCCCGTTTACACTCATCCTCTCCCTGAGATCCAGCTTCACATCTTCTCCTTCATGAACGTGGGCACACTACACACTTCCTGTCTTTGAAAAGCACTATTACATATAACTAAGAGTAAAATGAAAATCTTTGGAAGCAAAAGCCATGAAAGTGACAGCAAACCCCAGAACACCAGGTGAAATTAATTAGAAGAATCACAAGAACAGGTCAGCAAAGACGAGTTTAGGACGGCCTCCTCCCAGTAGGCAACAAAGAGCACCTGACCCAAGATTTGAACCCAGTTTGCTGAAATTACCCCAGCACTATTAGCATGCTAAATTAAAGGGCACCGGGTGCTGGAAGGCAACTCCATCCATCTCTTTTTTCTACAGCAATTACTAGGGCCAGGGGAGGAACGAAAACTAACGAAAGACTGGAGAGAAAACAGACACACCTAAGACACTGTGTCAAGAGATATGCAAGACATGGTTCTAAGTGAATGTTACTCCAGAGCCAGACAAACAGGTTAATCTTTTACTGAAGGGGCAACCTCTCATGTATAATATTCAAATATACTAACACATGAAAGATAACATCACCTTGTTTATGGATACATTTAATATCCCTTGCCCTTCCCAACTTTCAAAACATAATAGTATACAAAATATAAAATATCTTAAATATTTATAAAAATCGCAAGAAAAAAATAGATCGTATGAAAATATTTTTATCTGAGTTCTCCCTCGTGTTGAGAGGCAGCTTAATTTGCCTTGAGTTCGTAACTGTTGAGGGGGTAGGAGTACGCCCTGCCTAGGACTATCCTGTCCCGGAGGAGCTTAAATAGAACGTAGTAGTTGCAGAAAAGGATGAGCGCCATGGAGAGCGTGTGGTTCCACTTCTCTGACCGCAGCAAGGAATAGAGTTGGTAGAAGACGACACTGCCCTCAATGAAGATCAGCAGGTTCAGCAGCCTTAACGGGCGATGAAACAGGAACTGTAGGAAAACAAAATGTTGTATCATGGGAAAACTGAAATTACTTAATTCATTTTCCTAAAACTACTTCATAGTTGTAAGTTCACATACTCAATACCAAGCACATCTGCATATTCAGTGTCAAACCATTTCTAATCACAGAGATCTGAAACCTTTCCCCTTTTGCCTCATGAACTATGAAATAAATTTTATTGCAATGCCTCTAAAATGTAAGAAACAATTATGCCCAGTAAGATTTTTTCCTAACATGGCATAATAGACGTTATTTTAGCTAAGACATTCCAAAGCATATTTATCTAAAGCTAGACTGGTAAAAAGACCACATGGAAATATTTTAGAATTTGTACCACAGACTCAAAAATTAAAGCTGCAATGTAGTAGTAAAATAACTACTCAAAAATGTATTGTTAATCATTCTTAGCTTAGGATCTTAGGGTCTAATGTAAGACATAAATACCAATATTAGGCAAGTCTGGGGAAAGAGAAATGTATTACAGATTGAAATATCAGTATGATAGCTTCTTAAATTTTGCAAGTTTTCCTATGTAGCCCAAGCCAGCTGACACTAGCAATCCTCTCCCCTCTGCCTTGTGAGTGCAGGATTACAGGTATGTGCCACCTCGCCAAGTTACAACAGTGTCGTAATTTTCCCTTAAACCATTTGCCAACTATGATTACTGACTGAAATTCTCTACCTCGTATACTTCTGCTGAGCATGTTTTCCTTCCCCCAATATTGAAAAATCAGGTTCAAAAAGGCATGCAAAGAAGAAAAATGGGAACTGAGCAGGCATCAGAGCCACACTAAAAACGGGACTTCTTATTTTCCCTCGTCAGATTTTTTTACTCTAAGGGGCTAATTCTAGTTTATTGATGACAAGGTACTCTGAATATGGAGACACAGATTGCAACATAACATGCACCCACACAGTCCTACATTCAAATGAAGACAGATGTGGTCTATACTGGTATGCCATCTAAAAACAACTAATGTGGATGGAATTTCTGTCTCCAAGGTTTAAATGTGAGAATGAAGTTAAACTGCCTTGGCTGCTCAAGGACACTTAGCTTCTCTGGGCAGTCTTCAGGGGAAAGGAAATCTTGAACTTAAATTATATTAAGATATTCAGCAACTCCATGTATAAAATGGCTCAGAGTTACTGTTGTAGAAAGATTAATAGTCACTTCCCTTTGTTAGCATAAAAAAAGCCATTTCAAATTCTACAGCAAAGTGTAGTTAACCATACTAGTAACCTAGAAACTGATCAAGTCATAAAGAAAGGTGTTAAAGTGTAACAGCTACTACTAATGGATAGGTTTTATTTATTAGGTTGGATTTATTGGGGGTTTTTCACACTGTTGCCAAAGACTGGCCTTGAAACTCTGATCCTCCTGCCTCTACTTTCCCCAAAGGCTAGGATTACTGGTGTGAGCTGCCTGCTAGGTACACAGGCCAGTTTAAATGAATTTGAATGTTCTCAAACTTCAATCTGTGTTAAGTATCACTTCAGACAAAAATGTTTTAAATTCCTGGGCTCCTCCAGGGATTCTGATTCATAAGTCTAGAAAAGAGGCCCCATCATTGTCACAAACAAGATAGATAATTTAGGTAGCCCTAGGATCACTTTTGAGAAGTAGTGATTTACCTATTTGGTTATGCAAAGCCAGCAATTAGTTCATCTTTCTTATATGAATTTGGCTTGATTTCCCAGCTGTCCAACATGAACAAAAAAATTATAGTAAGATATCTAATTGGTATAGCTTAAAGGGACAGCACTGGTCAAAATAATTCATTCCCAAATATGCAAGACTCCACTGGCTGAATTAAATACTTATGGAGAAATCAAAGTTTATGGAGTGTGACATGATCCACTCCTTATCTTAAGGCAATCCCATAAATAAAGGAAATGCTATTGTCTCCTTCTCAAGGCCCTTTCACCCTCCTCAAGCTCTTCTCTCCCACAGCTATTTCCAGGCATCTTGCCCTAATGTCAGTTCCCAGAGGTCAAAAGCCTCTATAACCAGAAAGTCCGTGGTACTCTTACAAGGAACCGGGAGGGAAAAAGGAAAAAAAAAAAAACTCTTAAAAAATAAAACCTCCATTTTATAACAGAATTCAAAATACACACCCACACTGGTCAGCCCCCTGCCCTTTCTTTAGAAGCAGAGACGTCTGACTCCTAGAGCTACAGTATCTAGAAAACCGTTCAATTAGAGCACAGCTCAAGGCTGAGTTCAAATGGGATAGGAGCTGAATTAATAAGAGCCGACTGCTTTTTCCTCTTCAATTTTAACCTTTTTAACTTTCTTTCTTTCAAACTCAGGTAAACACTTCAAAAGACCCCATTATTACTGCATTACATAGTAGTACTTTAACTTTAATGCACAGATCTCGTTAATTCTTGCATGGGGTCAATACAGACAAGACTGACCTTGAGTTCTTGATCCTCCTGCCTCCACCTCCCAAGTGCTGAGAATACAATAATATGCCACCATGCCAGGCTCATATACAACATATCTGAAGGATATCCCAAATCACACTACTACCAAATTAAACTATGAGGTGAAAAAGGAAATCACATAATTGTCTTGTTTTGAGCAATGGTATGTGGACTTCAGGCTGCCTTTCCAAAGACATTTCTCAAGGTCAAGGGCCAGTATCACAGTAATAGCAATATTTAGCATGTATTAACTTCCTATAGTGTATTACATACTGTGCTAGATGCTTACATACAGAGTGGCCTCCTAACACTTTTAAGTTTACTTGAGAAATAATAAGTGGTACTTGCATAAAAGCGGGCATGGGATACATCTGAAGGCACCGCCACGTTGTAAGGTCCCATGGCTCTATATAGACATCTGCTGTGCCGCACCAGCACCCCTTGAGGCCATATTGTGTTTTCTGACCAACTACGGGAGAAAGAAATGCACTGTTAGAATACTGACAATTAGGGGAGACAGTGTTTTGAAAGGCCAGCTATATTTCTATGGAAATCAGATTAAGCATTCAGGGCTTCATCTGTCTGAATTCTGAACATACATACAGTAATTCCATAGCCAAGCTCTTAAGAGTTAGAAAGGATTTGTTACGATAACTTACTTCATTATTATACAGTATAGAGAAACTACCGAGTGATACAGTTAACTCGGTGTTGAAGGACTTACAGGTGTGGGAGAATGAGCAGGCCAGAAAACAAAGTATAAGAGGGCGAACTGTCATCTGGATCCCAAGTGAGCAGTAAGAGGATACAAACAAGAAGTGAAAGCCGATGACAACAAAAGTAAGAGAAATTAACACCACTGCCACACTAGAAGACATCTGCTGCGTCACACACCCTATACAGGATCTGTTTGCGAATCACATAACTCAAATGTCTCACAGATGGAAGAAGCTATACAGCAGAACACAGACACACATGGTACTAGTACACAGACATTCCTCTTTACCATCTTCTTGGTTCATTTCTACAGAGGTTTCTCTAAGGAAAAGAAATTAGGGAAGAAAAAGCTTCTTTCTTTCCAGCATCAATGTAATGGAGTTGCAGAAGGATGGAAATCTTCAAATTAAACTTTTTTCACTTAAATCTAAGTTAATTCATCACTTCCTGATTTTGGAAAGGTTAGTCTCCTAGGATAAGAACTGGGACAGCAGTTTAGATATGTTAAAAATAAAAATTATTCTAGCACCCTGAAGCGTTCCCAGTTCAGAACACGTTCCACCGGCCTTGCTCACACTTACCAGCATTAAGGTGATGATACACCTCATGGCCACGTGCCACCAGTAGCCTGAAGATGTACAGTACTAGGACTGTGGACTGTACTTTCAACTGTTATTGAAATCTGTCCTTTGCCCACATTCAGGTTTCTTTTCAGCCTGGCCCAATCTCTTTCAGTTCCTGGGCTTGAAGGCCTGTGCTAATCTGTATCAGACATCAAGGCAGATAATTGAAGGGAGAACTCTGAGGGGGAGAGGGAAGGAAGGTCACCTCAATCTGTCCCATTTCATGAGAGGGAAACTGGTAGATGAAATTTGTGAAATATTTAAATTATAAAAGGGAGGAAAGCGAAGAGGGTCCATGTTTGAAGATGGCCCAGGCTTGAGAGACAGTTACGATAGTGCACTCAGAATTGACAGAATGAAAGCATTTGGGAGTTAGGCATTTTGAACCATGCATAGAAACGACCGATAAAGGTACACAATCAGAGACAGGGATAGTTTTCATTTAAGTATAGGAGAAACAAACAAACAGTACAGAGATTAGGAAGAAAAAGGAAAGAATTACAGGCAAGAAAAATTACTAGACCAGATTTGCACTTATTAGAAAAGGTGAAAGCAGCAAATTCTAGCTCCACTGCTGCGGCAATGGAGATGAGACGACAAACCTTATGTCTTACAACACAGTTTAAAATACATACACACACATATATTCCCAAATATTCTTGGATTTGGGCAAAAGGTAAAGACTGAAAGGAAAATCCAGAGTATAATGGGCCGGGCAGCTGAAATGTGAACCCATCTGAGGAGCTGGTGATGGTGGTGGAAATGAGTTAATGCCCTGTATTCTTTTTAGTATGATGACAAGCACACACATAAACAAAACCAAATGTTTAAAGCCGAGAACGAGAATGACACACAAAGCATATAAACATGACCAGTATCATGAAGAGAAATGTTACATGGTTACCCTCTAACCTACTCACATGTGCTGTGGAGCATTGCTGTAGAACCCATGTTCCAACTTCTGCCACTTGCCCAGGTGAGCAGCTGATTTATGTAGCAAATCACAGTATTTGGATGGCAGCAGTTGCGTGGTGAGCATGACAAAAGCATTGATCCACACCATAATGAGGTGCTCACATGACCAGCGCATGTCGTAATACTGGGTACTCTGGAAGAGACCATAAGAGAAGCCGATCCATGCACTGGCAGTGAACTGAGGCAGGGAAGGGTGTGTGGACATACGCCCTGCAGACAAATGCCACTGAGTCAACATGCACTGGTTGTCCTGCTGTCCGTGAAGAAACTTCAGGAGCAGAGTCCTCCAAAATCAACCTGACTTTCTGGCTGTGCGAGTTAGGGCTGGGAGGGAGAACAATTATGTTCTATGTGCTTCCTTCCTGGAAGACCTGAGTGCTTCTGAAGGGCCAGTCCACCTGCAGACGTGCTTCTGAGTGGGGGAGAGGAGGGCACTAGAACATCCCAAAAGCTTTTGGCCCCATGTGATATCCAGACCATTTATCTTTTCTATTGAAATAAACTGGTTTTAGATAGAGGTTAGGTTAAATTCAAGATGACCCTGTTAATAGCAACCACAGCAGGCTAAATTTCATTGAAATCTTGGTTCTCTTAAGCTGCTATGTAATGATTCTATTGTAAGTTCACTCTTTATTTTTCCCAAAAACTTTAAAAAAAATTTTAAAAAAGAAAAGCAAAGAAAAAAGGAAGGAAGGGGGGAAGGGGGAGCTACCATGGGGTGCATCACATATATGGAAATACCTATCCGCCAACCAGGAGCGGCATTAGTGCACTCCAGATGCAGCCGAACTCCACCATCCAGGCTGCCAAAGGGGAGACAGAGAAAAGGGGAATTAAACAAGAAATACCCAGCTTCTGTAATTGACACACAAATCCAGGGAGTCCAGAGAGCAGGCTACCTGCTTACCTTCACAAAGCACAGCGGGAGAAATGCAACGTAGTAGGCACTGAAGAGGGAGTTGAAGAGAACTTCCTTGATTCTGTGGTTGAAATCTGCTTTCAAACATTCTACTTCATTGCGAATGAGATCGGGAGATAGGGGGCAGCTGTGGGTGGGGATGGGCGTGGCATTATTAAACTGTTCTTTCAGAGACTCCAGCAACAAGGAGAGGAAATCTTTGGATTTGGCCAAACTGCCCACATTCGAAGCACCTTCCTCTACTGCCTGGTGCTGCACCACATAGTCTGTGAGAAGAAGATGGGCTCTACTATCTTGGTGGAAACAGCAGAGAGGAACATAAACACCAAACCTGTAACACAAAGTGAGTACAAAAATGAGACATCTCTTACACACCACGTAACTACACCATGGACTACCTGAGAGGAGGAACCCTCAAGGGGTTTGAGGGTTTTTCTTTTTTTTTTTTTTAAACAAAACAATATGTATGCATTGCATTGCAGAACAGGATAGTACATAAAAGGCCCAATGACAACATATTAAAAACACCTAGAAACAATCATTTTTACTGAGTGCACAGTTTTCCAGAATGCAACTTTTCTACATGGTGACTGCCAGGGGTCAGGGTCTGAGCTGGGAGTTGCCAGGTTCTTGGACTCCTATTCAAAGAACTGAAATAAAGGCTCACACAGATACCCAAGGCCCAGATTACTCTTCAGGGCTTCTTTTCTGGGGTTCAGGAGGGTGACTTTAGATACTCAGGACTGTAATGAGGGTGATTCTCTCTTTTGGTTGATAGATTATGCCATACGTCCCTTCCCATAATGCATGTGATTCTAATTACATAGTCTAAATTATGCATTTGCATAATATGATAAATAGATTTCCCCCCAAAATCCACTTCAGGACTGTGACTTAATGTTCATCTACCCCAACAATTTAAGGTCAGATCAGTCTTTGCATTCTTTGTTGGGGATATATTTGAAAAGAAACTGTGTAAATCTGGTAATAGTTAGGGGAGAAGAAACCTATTCCACACCTGTGGTAGGAGGCCACTTGTTTATTCCCGGCTGCTCAGCTACACACCCTGCTCAGAGAGGGATGGCTGTGAAGCTGATTGCAGTGGGGGCCACGGCTGCTAGATGCATTGTTCAGAGCACACACAGGCAGAGGAGCTGGACTGTCAAGTACCTTATTGGGGCAGGGACAAAACATGACAAAGCCAAGTGGAGTCCCATAATACTGACTCATTTCTTTATTATTTTTTCCATAGACTTTACTACTTCCTGTGCATTTAATAGATATATTATTTGGGGATGGTATTATTTTCTTGGATTACTTTCCCTCGTTACCAATTTAAACTCTACAAAACAATTGATAACCTTGGTGCCTAAAACAGCTAATGAAACAAAAGTCTCACAGAAAATATTTGGTAAATTAACGAAAAGGTTACAAGTACAATAAATTTCTACACACAATAATATCTGGTTAAAGAACTGATGTTTTTGAGAATTTTGACAACTTTTCTTTTGATCCTGGGGATTAAACTCTGGATTTAATACTAATGCTTTATGTACACGTTAAGACAAACCTACCTTGAGCTGTGTACTCCTCCCAACCAGCCATGTGAATATTTTAGACTTACTCTAACTATTGACTCCTAAAGCATTTTATTTCATTTATTGGTTTTTCAAGACAGGGTTTCTCTGTGTAACAGTCCTAGCTGTCCTAGAACTAGCTCTTGTAGACCAGGGTGGCCTCAAATGGCCTCAAACTCACAGAGATCCACCTGCCTCTGACTCCTGAGTGCTGAAATAAAGGTATGTGCCACCACCGCCTAGCTCCTTAAGTATTTTAAATACTCCCAAGTCTCCATTAGGTAACTGCCATAATATGAACTATATATTGTAAATAAAATGGGTCAGTTCACTGACATCAATTCAGATATAAAAAAAACAGTAAAAAAGCCTATCACTTATTTCATTTTAATAACAAAACATTAGTTGTTAAAATGACATCTGTTCATAATTTTCTATGGAAGGAAAAAGGATGAGCTATTTACTAATTGAGAGAATGGTTTGGGGTAGCTCCAGGACCCACTGTGAGGATGTCCTTGAGAGGGTGGGATGGCATTAAGAGGCACAAGTATCAGGTAGAAAAATCACTTGTGCACTTGGAACCATCAAACAAGTATCCTGCCAAAAGTCTGAGGTCAACCTTGGCTACATAGTACATTCTAGGCCACACAGTGAGACCCTGTCTCAAACAAAAACAAATAAAAAAACTCTGCCTACAAAACTATGAAGGCTCTTTGTTTCATTAAATTCAATATTGCTGAAACATGCCAGGTAGTAGTGGTGCAAGCTTTTAATCCCAGTACTTGGGAGGAAGAGGCTGAGTTTGAGGTCAGCCTGGTCTATAGAGTGAGTTCCAAGACAGTCAGAGTTAGACAAAGAAATCCTATCTCAAAAAGTAAACCCAAACAAAACAAAACAAGTTGCTGAACATCTAGAAGTGACAGTAAGAGGCTAAATGTACAACAGAGTGTGATGGGGACCCCAATTCTAAAGTCTTCCTTGTTATATCACACTTCCTATGTGACTGCTTGGCTTCATCCTGTGGGTAAAGTGACCAACCCCTATCACACGCTGAGCTCAATAATGTGGCTTGTATGGGCCAATGATGATGTCAGCCACCATAGTACAATCAGATGCTTAAATGAGCTGTACACAGACTCTCTTGATACTCTGCCAAACTCATGTAATCATACCCAGACTATAGAGGATGAGATATGGGGAACAGAAAGTAGCATTATAGTGGTCAGTTAATCCCAAGTCTGTGGATGAACCCAGGCAGATAGTTCCGGAGAGGCCCCCGATTCCCAGCTAACCTCAACACCCATGCAATAAATATCTATCATGGTAATATGGCATGTGGT
The DNA here is from genome assembly GCA_004026605.1 of Ondatra zibethicus. Lineage (NCBI taxonomy): Eukaryota > Metazoa > Chordata > Mammalia > Rodentia > Cricetidae > Ondatra > Ondatra zibethicus. The sequence goes on from PVIU01000890.1 coordinate 183,633, forward strand.
GAGGTCCTATGGCAGCGAATAACTGACTGAGGGTAAGATGAGAGGAAGCAGAAGAGAACATCAGACCATAGAGGACTCTGTAAATTAAGGGATTCAGTAAAGTATTTTGAAGGGTGTATATGTATTTGCCTGCACGTATGTATGAGAACCACCTGAGTATCTGATGCCTGCGGAGTCAGAAAAGGGTACCAAGATTGCCTGAAGAGGGGTGGTGGTGCACGCCTTTAATCCCAACACTCAGGAGGCAGAGGCAGGCGATCTCTGTGAGTTTGAGACCAGCCTGCTCTACAAAGTGAGTTCCAGGACAGCCAGCGATGTAACACAGAGAAACCCTGTCTCAAAAATCAAAATCAAAAATAAAAACAAAAAAAATAAGATTGCCTGAAACTGGAACTATAGATGGTTATGAACCACCACCAGGCAGGTTCTGTGAACTGAAACAGGGTCCTTTGGAAGAGCAGCCAGTGCTCTTATTAAGCCATCTCTCCAGCCCCGCAAGGAAAGGATTTTAAAGAAGGGAGCAACAACACACTTCAAATTTGGATCTCAAACTATATAGTTCAGGATGACCCTGAACTGATGCTCTTCCTGCCTCCACCTTTCAAGTGCTGGGAATGGGCAGATTCAGGGCATGGTTAAGAGCCACAGTTGTCAGACTTGGACTGATTTACTGTAAGAATTCACTGAAAACCAAAGGGAAGAAATGAGGGTGGCTTAAAAACAAAACAAAATAAAACAAAAAACTTATGAATAAATGGAAAAGATGTGGTGGTTTCCATACTCAGTATTTTAAATTTCTCATGTCTTTTTAATTAATGCTTATATACAAGGTAGATTATACAAGTTTCAAAACATAAAAAAGGTAAATATATTTAAACCTAAGATTTGTTTATATTACATGTTTATTACTATTGTGTGGGATGTAGAGAATAAATAAGCTTTTTTTTTTGGAGGGGGGGAGGGTGAAGCAATGTCTTATCATGTAGCCCTGGCTGGTCTTGAACTCAGAGATTCACCAGCCTTTGCCTTCCAAGTACTGAGATTAAAGCCACAAGTTACCATGCTTTGCAGTAAGCTACTTAAATTAAAAAGTCTGCTAGCCATCTTGATGATCGCATTCCTCTTCAACTAGAGACCTTTACTAGATGAACAGTGCTAACTGAAATAATTCTCCACTAGGAGGGTAGCCATGTATCTCAGTTTCCCCAGAACGCTCTTGGTTTATACCTGCTTCCCCAACTACCCTAGTTTAGAAAACAAATTATATCTACTAGCTTTCCAATTTTCTACATTCTTACTTTATGTATGAAAAATCTTATTTTCCCCTCCATTATGTCATTTGCTTAACTCAAATAACTTCTAAAGATTTTCCAATAAAATGTAAAACTGAAATACTCACGGATATCCAAGGAAGAGGAGATTGAGGACTGAATGGCTTCGGAAAAGATTAACCAGGGTCCAGCAAAGCACCCATCCACACAGAGTAAGTAGCACCAGGCGGGCCAGTATCAGAGCCGTGTAGTGAATCATGGATGCTGCACCTGCCTTAGTGGCCTGCCAAGTATGGAAGCATGGAAAAAAAACGTTGTATACATTTGTACACTGGCTACTCAGTGCCTCAGAGTTAGAGCTTGGATTTAGCAAAAACTAAACTCAAAACAGTAAAACTTGCCCCATCCACACCTACCTTCCTAATAGTTGGAAATTCAGACTTCTCTAGGCACTGTTATTTCCTTCTTTTACTGCATACCCCTCATGTGGACATCCTGTTAAGTCTGTACAACTATCACTTGCTTATACCTAGCCCAGAATTGGTCATCAGAACACCACCAGGCTGCTTATTAAATGCATCAATACCTAACAACTTTCTTGTCCAGAAATATGCAACAAGATTCTGAACCAAGGAATCTGTATTTCAACAACCTATGGGATTTTTATGTACAAACAAGATGGGATGGTGCTGGGCCTGCTGGCAAGGCCTGTAGTCCCAGCTATGCAGGAAGCTGAGGCAGGAAAGTCACAAGTTTAAAATCTGCCTGGATGAGCTCAAGGCCACCTGGCCAAATTAGGTTCAACAGTGCCATAAAAAAGAAGAAACAAAAGATGGAGAATCGTTGACTATTCTCTCCTAATTTCCTACCAGACAACAAGGGCCTCAATAGTTCTTTTTTAAATCTTTACTTCTGAACTTTTTGTTGGGTGAGTATTTTATAAACTACTAAAGTTCCATAATCACATCTTCTTTGATAGATTACTGTGAATTTCTTTTTAAACTTCTGCAAACATGGAAACAATGAATTATCACGTTTAATTCTTTTTACCACAGTTGCTCAAATATGCCTCCTTAATCCCAAAAATGTAAAACTAACTACATATAGCAAAAAAAGAGAATACTTGTTACCTGTCAAAAGTTGAAGCTTTACATGTCATGTTTTGTTTTGTTTTTTCTAAAATGATGTAGACACCATGAACAAACTGCAAGGAATCAGCAGGTCCCCATTCACCTCACACATCAGTCCTTCTGTTTGTTCTGTTGTCGTTTCCTCTTAGAGACAGGGCCTCATACTCTGTAGCCCAGGCTGACCTCAGACTCATAACCCTTCTGTCTCAGCCTCTTTTGGGATTAAAGACATGTACCGGCTCAAAACAGTACGCTTGGGACCCAGAAAGGGAGTAAAAGTGATCTGCAGTCACCAATACAGATTGAGAGGATAGCGTTTTTAGTCTCTCTTTACATCTATGCCTTAAAGATCATAGTACTTAACATATATAATGTACAGGTACTACATACTACAGTAATGCTAAATAAACATTTCAGTTGACTGAATACATTGTAGTGGTTGAATAAAATTAAGGGAGAGTTGCATGCTATTTATATCACATGCCTTCATTCCAGCTGCTTGGAAGTGGAGGCAGAACTGCTTGGGGCCTGGAGACTAAAGTCAGTCTGAGCAACATAGCAAGACCTCCTCTCTAAAGAAAGCATTAAATGGACTTTAAAAACTCTTCTTGTCAGTGACATAGCTATCAGAATGTCACAGTTCCTAGCGTGTGTGTAGTGATGCTGATTCAAACATACCTACTATACTCCCAGTTGTATAAAAGTACAACATAGTTACACACAATAATGTTTGATAAAAACTATTGGAGTTAGATTACATATACTTTTATCATTATCTTAATGTTATTCATTATAAGCTTAATGTAGAATATTACACAATACATCTCTGGCAGCATCACCTCTTAACTACATCAAGAAGTCACATGGGGTGACTGACAACCATCATCCAAGTTTGTGTAAATACACTATGCAATGTTCACACAAGAAAATTTTGCAATGCATTTCTCAGATCTTTTCTTGTCATTACACTATACTACATTATATTACACTACACAACAGCATTTGTACGTATACTCACACAGATATACTGTAGATACACACAGCATATGCAAGTAAAAATGTGAAGTATCATTAAATGAATGCTATACCTCTGCTTAAGCATCAATCTGTGGGAAAGGCTCAAGATATTTTAAGCTATAGTAGGAAAAATAGCTCAATTTCACTCCTGAATACATATCCCACACCAAAGGACTACATGTGTAATCCTGGGGAAGTTATTTAAGCCACTGGAGCTACTCCACCGTCTCCATTCTCAATTTAAAATTAGAAATTTAAAGCCGGGTGGCGGTGGCACACAGCTTTAATCCCAGCACTCGGGAGGCAGAGGCAGGCGGATCTCTGTGAGTTCGAGGCCAGCCTGGTCTGCAAGAGCTAGTTCCAGGACAGGCCCCAAAGCCACAGAGAAACCCTGTTTTGAAAACACACACACCGGCCGGGCGGTGGTGGCACACGCCTTTAATCCCAGCACTCGGGAGGCAGAGGCAGGCGGATCTCTGTGAGTTCGAGGCCAGCCTGGTCTACAAGAGCTAGCTCCAGGACAGGCTTCAAAGCCACAGAGAAACCCTGTCTCAAAACATAAAAAAAAAAGAAAAGAAAACACACACACACACACACACACACACAAAAAAAAAAGATTAGAAATTTACAAGAAGGCAAGCTAGTACCATGGCACATACTTATCTTCCCAACACAGAGAAGCTGAGACAGGAAGATCATGAGTTTGAGGCCAGCCTGGGCTACATGGAAAGACTGTATCAAAAACTAAAATAAAGTAAGACTGCTTCCGTGTAGTGGCACTAAAATGGATTTGTATTGCTCAGTGATTTTTGCCTTATTCCAGAACCCAAACTCTTAACCACTGTGATGAAGCTACCCAGTCAAGAAATACAAATATTAAACTTAAACTTCAACAATTATTTTTAAAGTATGATGAGTGCTACAGGAAAAACCTGGAGAGCACATGACAAGACTTTTAACAGCAAGTATTTATTGCCTGGTAGAGCTGACTTGTGATCCCACATACTGAGTGAGGCAGGAAGACTGCAAGGCCAAGTGAGCCTGGGCTCAGAGTGAGTTCAAGGCCAGCCTGAGCAATTTAGTGAAAGAGTCTCAAAACAGAAGGTAAAACAGGCTATGGCTATAACGTAGTAGGAGATCTCTAGGTCTTTTGCCTGGTGTGTAGGGAAGCCCTGTGTTCAGTCCCTAGGATCCCCGCCCCACACCAAATGATAGTTATATTTAAACTGAGACCTGAGGAAAACGAAGGAAGGCCAAGGAAAGGGTAGAAAGATATTTGTAACGCTAAGTGACAAATATATATATAATGTTCTCAGAACACATGAAAAATATATAAACACAAACACACACAGACACCAAACTTTTATGTGTATATAATGATTAGAAGGAATTTGGTTTTTTATAATAGGACTGTAATTTTTAATCTTCTACTTTGCTTTTAGTTTTTTCCAACGGAATACCCTATTTTCTTGCTTGGAGAAATGTTTAAAGAGAATTGGTTCAAAATGGTGAAAGTTGAATTTCTGTTTAGTCTTGTGGAGAAGTAAAGCAGGTTTGGCCTGGAGGTGAACAGAGTCTACCTAGGGAGAGAGGTAATCCCTTCTGAGCAGTTCAGCTTTCTGAATTAATTACCTCCAGCCTGTCCTTAAAAATGACTGGTCTTTCTCAGGTAGGGATCCTTTCTGTGGCATAAGAAAACAAGAGAAGGCAAACATATTTTAATGGAAGGCTTCTAGAAAAGATGTTTTATGATGAGCTTTACCCATCTAATTTAGATATTTTAGGAGAGAACTATGATACAGCTCTAGATTTTCAATTTTTTAATAGGTGGTAGCCACAGCACTCAGATACAAAAGATAAACACAGTGTTTTTGGTGGGAACCTGGTACTATCCCCAGACACCAACAAATGCCTGGCATTAGTCTGCATATCCTCGCAGAGACAAGTTTTCACATCAGCGAACAACTTTGTTCCTTCAACTTTTCTGTCTTAAAGCCAAGGATGATGGCACAAGCTTGGAAACTCAGCACTCAGGAGACTGACACAGGCAGACAGCCATGAGTTCTAAGGCAAACTGGGGGTACACAGGTAAGTGCCAGGCTAGCCAGGGTTACATATTAAGAACTTTTGTCAAACAAACCAAATAATAACAACAAACCCACTCTCTTTAAAAGCCCCATGCTTCTGCGCTTACTTGAACATCAACAGGAAACACCCTGCTACCTTTCAATAGCCGCACATAGCTCCAGTATATGAATGTGCTGTAATTACTACACACTCCCTTTGTGTACAATAACATACAATTTCAGTCTTGGATTAAAAATCTACTTAAATTCAGCATCTGTTTCTAGTAAAAATGGCAGACAGCTTTGAAAACAGTTAATGCATACTCCTAACACACTGCAGAAGTTGCTTATTATTACGTCATCAACAAAAGCAGTAAGTGCTTCAAGTTTTAGTCTCTGCAGCAACAGGAATTCTCAGTCACTAAGGCTCCACACACACACAGACAGAACAGAACATATGCAAAGGATCTCAGGTATCCTAGACTGACCTCAACTCATTGTGTACCCAAGGATAGCCTTCTTCCTGATCTTCCTTGCCTCTGCCTCCTCTGAGTGCTGGCATCACAGGTAACCACTACTGCACCCAACTAACAAATACCATTTCTAAGTAACTGAAGGATGAAAACAAAACAAAACAAAAATGTTTAGTTAAAACAAAAGAACAAAAGAATTGTTCTAAATAAAGTTTATTTCTGGAAATATCCAAACTAAGCATCCAGTAAGAAAAAAAAGGGGGGGGGGAACCTAGGCCAGACCTGTAATCTTAGCTATTAAACTCAAGCAGGAAGACAGGAAGTTCAAAGTTTGCCTGGTCAACAGAGTGAGTTCAAGGCTAATCTAGGTAATTTAATAAGACTCTCTCTCAAAATAATAAGCAAAAAGGCGTCTTAGGAATACAGCTCAGTGGACAGCACTTGCCCAGTATACATGAGGCCATGGTTCCATACCTAACACCAAAAAACAAAACAAAAAAAAAAAAAAACAAAACCTAAAACAAAAAAACAGCATCATCTATTTTTATTTTGTTTCCTTTTGAGTATGTAATCAAGGCTGGCCTGGAACTCACTACGTTGCAAGACTAGTCTTAAATTGCTAATCATATGGCCCTTTCCTCCCAAGTGTTGGCACTTCAGGCCTGTGCCACCGCATCAAGTGTTGGCACTTCAGGCCTGTGCCACCGCATCAAGTGTTGGCACTTCAGGCCTGTGCCACCGCATCAAGTGTTGGCACTTCAGGCCTGTGCCACCGCATCAAGCTCAGCATCTACTTTGATCACCTAAACCAAACTTGGTGAAAGGTTTCCCACTGTGGAAAAAAAAAGCCATCTTACTACCATAGCTTTGCAGTAAACTACTGTGTTCACAGAAATCCACTTCTTCAGTTAGAACCCACACATACAGATGTTTATGTCTGCTCTAGAGGAAAGCGCTGGGGCTCGAGACATGGCTTGGTGGTCAAGAGCTTGAAGCTCTCTTCCAAAGGACCAGAGCTTGGTCCCCAGCACCCACATAAGGTGGCTCACAACCATGTATAAGTCCAGCTCCAAGAGATCTGAGACCCCTCTTCTGGCCTCCATGGGCACCAGCACACACGACATACACTCACAAAAACACATACATACAAATAAAAAAACTTTTAAAAAGAGAAAAAGTTGAGTCTCAATTACCCATGATTATAGCAAATATTCATTTAAAATTTCACACTGAAATATAATTTTCCAAGATTAAAAATAATCAACCACTTTGGCTAAGTTACCACTTTGTTTGACCATCATGTTCATGTTAGATATAGTAGAAGTTATGAAAGCATTTTCCTCCCTCATCAAGTACACACACATCTGAGAAGTGATACCAATGCCAACTCTACCATACCAATAACAGCAAGCTTTTAAAAGATCCTTATGCTGCATTTCTTTCCTCCTCGGTCCACTAAAGCTTAGGTTCTGAAAATTAATCACACCCAAAATTAAACACTGTCTTTTCAAAACTCAAATTGTTTCTTGTTAGGAAATTTCACAAATGGTATACAAACCATTTCAAGTGAATGTTATCTGAAACAGTATTTCAGATTCAACTATGCATGTGCAAGTAACTCATTACCTGAAACACATCCTGTATTTAACTAGAACTTCAAAATTAAAGATTGCATTTAGAAAAAAATTTACCAGCTAAAATAACCTCAGATCCTACAATCCTACAAATTAGATTTCAAAGAATTCTCTTAAAATACTTCACATTTGGATTTTAAACACTGTAGGAAAACTTTTTTCTTAAGTATCAGAACAACTCATACAGAAGCAATTAATTTGTAATTGTATTAAAATTCTATATAGTCATTTCACATTTTGAGTCTGATCCCATTCTAGCAACTAAGCCCAGCCACAGGTGACAGAAGAAGTGAATGAGCCAATATACCTCTGAAATGAGGGCCCAAACGAGCCTCCTCGCAAGCATCACTGTGATGAATGCTGCCAGGTGATAATCAATGAGATGAAAATTCTATAAGAAAAACAAAGAAGTGCGTCAGAGAGAAGCACCGTGTGCATCCAGCTCACTGTACAGCGGCAGCAGAGCCCGGCCCTGAAGGTCTTCTGAGACCACTACAGAATGCGGGGATTCAGATGCCCAAGAGCTGAGCATGGTGATGATGACACATGCCTCGTCTAGATAGTAAGACACATCTCAAAAAAAGACAACAATTAACAAGTAATACCCTGCAGAATTATGAAAACAATGAATCTATAGTGTGTCCAATTACACAGATCAGCTGGGACTCTGAGTGTTTGAGGAGTTACTAACAACCATTCATCTCTTTACACATTAATCTGAGTGTCTACTGCTAAGCCTTCTACTATTTGTTATATCTCTTCTGCTCCTTTGATGTTCCTAACTTGATTTAGAAATGTGTCTTGGAGCTCATCTCTTCTATAAAACAGCCCTCACCCAGAGTCTAGTTTCTTCTAAGTCTGTTCATATAACTGTGACAAGAACAAAGCTTTAGGAACAGTATCCTAGGAACCGAAATGGGATATATTTTAATACTGATGGTCAAAAGATCTATAAGTTTCTACATTTGCTTAAATATGTATCTAACACTCAAAGTATGGCAGGCACCCTTCCCAACATCAAGGACAATGTGCTGAGGAAGACAAGTATTTTGTGGTCCTCAATACACACAAATTAAGTGACCAGTGGTTTCTGGCTAGAATCAGGAATGTTTTATATAGAACCTTTACAGAAAACTCTCTCTGCTTCCTGACTGTCACTGCCCCTCTAAATAATGGAGGAGACCAAAAAAAAAAAAAACCTACAGCCTACCTTTTAAAAATATTTTCTAATTATGTGCTATGTGCATGTATGTCTGTGAGTGGGTATGTGCATGTAGATGCCCATGGAGGACAGAAGAGGGTACCCTCTGGACCTGGAGTTACAGGTAGTTGTGAGTCAAGGACAGATCAGGTGTAGGAACATAACTGGGTCCTTTGGAAGAGGAGGAAACACTCTTAACTCCTAAATCATCTCTTTAGTCCATAATGTGCTGAGTACTCAGCACACAGAGCTAGTTGTGGTAACAGAATACAATTTTATTCAGATTAACAACATATGGACATTCCAGCCTCCCTTACTGTTAGGAGCATACATGTGAAAATGATAGGAGCATGATCTGTAAGGCATGCTCCTATAAGAACTGGGCTATAGCTCAGTTGATAAGACTGCTTGCCTGGCATGCATGAAACCCTGGGTTCCAGTTCCAGAACCTCATAGCCTGGGCACCTGTAATCCCAGCTTTCAGGAGACAGGAGGAGGAGAACTGGAAATCTACCATCTTTAGTACATGGAATACATGAGGCCTGACTCAAAAATAATCTTTTTTATTTTCCTATTCACACTTCATTTCTGGATCACAAAGTTGAACTATATCACCTTGAAGGTCACACATTAAAAGATGGTAGTTCCCACCCAAGTAGGTCCCTGGATTAACAATCCAAAGAACTGCCTCAGACTGTCATGTGTTAGAAACATTACATAATTAGCCAAATTCAGCTTTTAAAAAGGTAAAGTTGGTACTGGAGACACAGCTTAGTGATCAAGTATATGTCTAGCATGCACAGACCCTGAATTTGCTTTCCATTACCATCAGAAAGGAAAAGTTGCTGGAATACAATCATAGTGACATCTGGCAATGCATTTAGCATGAAGCAGAGGAAGTCAAACACCAAACACTTTTTGATATGTTATTAAACATTTCCTGAATTTTAATTTCTACTTTCATTTCCTCTGGCAATATTTGTATTTTAACAATTTTAGGAAGCTTTATTTCTGAAAATAATCTGAGTTTTGGTATCACGATGCTTTAATGGATTTATTTCTAGATAGGTGGTAGCACTCTGGAGGCAGAAATAGAAGAATTAACAGTTCAAGGTCATCCTTGGCTACACACTCAGTTCCAGACCAGCTTGGGCTATGTAAAACACTGTCTCCAGCTGCTTTCTTGCCTGCTGACAATGAACTAAGTGTAGGCATCCGAAGACTTACCAGTGAAGTACAAGATGCAGGATGATTGTATGGATACCACCACACAGTCTTATAGATGTTGATGTACTGAATGAACAGAACAATCAGCAGGTAGATGAAGAAAAGAAATTCAAAGAACAGGTTCCCATCTACTGGTAAGTCAGGAATTTGGCAATGACGAACAGGACCTGGGGTGATTAAGGCTGTGATAGGTGGGACTGGAAGGCCAATAGCACTACCATTCCTGCAAAAGAAATCATAGTTAACGCAAATGGTGATCGCCTTCATTCAGCGCCACACTTCCTAAAACCCCGTCGGCTCCTCCACCCGCCTCTGCTAGTTGCCCATTTTCCTTCTCTTCTACATATTTTATCAATGATCTAAAATGTAGCCCTGCTTTCCATCATCTACTGGTTACGGAAGACTAAAATTTATCCACAGAGCTTCCCTTGAGTTTAGTCTCATTACCTAGTTGCCTATTGAACATCTGTGCCACCCACCCCATAGCCTTGACACTAGGCCATGGCTCATTCTACTGGCCACCCAAAGAAAAAAAATCTAAGCTGGAACTTCTCATCTGCCTCTCCATATTCAACCACTCTCTAAAGGAATGGATGCCACTTTATAAAATTTTCTTTAGCCTCGCTTTCCCCCTCAATGCACTATCTTGGTTCAACCATTTACCAACTTTCACCTAAATTACTACAACAAACCCCAAGTCTACCCTCATCGAACCCTCTAATCTGCCTTCAAGGATCTTTCTAAGTGAAATTCTGAGATTATTCTCTTACCTGAACCTTTAAGATAATTCTCCATTGCCAATGAAATAACAGCCAATTTTTTTTTAGTAAGTCATACACAGACCTGTTCTTAACAAAGTAACCTTACCACCAGTCCCTTCTCTACCTGTACCACATATGATGTCCATGTATATGCTGTCTGAAACACATGCACTTTGCACACTTTGTTCCTTTTAAATGCAGTGTCCCTCCCTCCATAATCACCTTCCTTAAAAATTTTCTCGATATTCTTATTTTATTCCTTCTTCAAGACTTTTAAGGGACTTGGGGTGGGCTACCTCAAAGATAGAGTATTAGCTTAGTACGTACAATTATCTGGGTTAGATCTGTAGAATCACAAACAAAAAAAAGAAAAGAAAAGCTAACTAGCTGGGAGGATCGCTTGGTGGATAGAGGTGCCAGCCGCCAATACTGACAACTCAATTTTGAACACTGGGAACCATACAGAAAGAAAACACAAACTCCTGCAAGCTACCCTCTGACCCCACACACGCTATGGCACTATATACACTCTCCCCACACGCACAAGAGGAAGCATGGGGATCGCTTGGGGGACATTTCAAACATATCCTCTGTGGAGTTCATGCTAACTCAAAACTGACACCTCTCTCTTCATCAAATTTTTTTATGCCTTTATTCGCATATTTTTTAATTCCATCACATAATGTATATGGATTTATGTCTTAGCTACTAAATTATAGTCCCAAGGACCAAATATGCTTTCTTTAATTCACTGCTGATACACACATTTAAGAAGACAGCAGGTCAATACAATCATGAAAGAGAAAGATCTCTTACAGCAAAAAGTTTGAACTGTTAGTTCCTATCTTCTTGTTCTTCTGCCATGCCTGCTTACAGGTCAGGAAGAGCTCAGCTATCCCAAGTGAAAAAACAGGAATAGTTACGGAGATCGAAAGGCTGATCTTATTTACATGACAAGAAAAAACAGGATTGGTTTTAATACCAAGAGAAAGAACAGAATTAGTGTTACCACTCTAAAATTTCCAAATATAGAACCCTAGCTGGCATGTGGCATTTACGGTACTTTAAGGGACTCCTGGGAACATGAACTTTGCCCATTCTGAATAATGAAGAACACTATGACTTGAATGCAAAGGATTGGCACCGCAGCTACTTTGTCGCTTCAGTTAGCCATAAATGTCGAAACTAAAAATGCTGATGAAATGTTACAAAGTCAGAAGCCTCTAATCTAACAAATGAACAATTCTTGTCCCCTTTAGTAAAAATAAAGGGTGAAAGCATGTGCAACCCGTATGCTATTTACGAGTTTAAAAGATCATAAATATCTCTCCAAGGAAAATAGATTGAGATATTTGTTCCACTAAACAAGCCAATTTCCAAAGTACTGATTGACACAGAAGATCCACACTTGTGATGCTCTCTGCAGCTTTAGCTTTTACACTTCAAGCCAAACGACAAGAGGTAAGGTCAGCCACAGCAATACAGGACATCAGAAGGAAAAAGGAAAGCTGTCCCATAGCATCTGTCAGATCAAGTCACCTGATAAAGTTGAAAGCTAGAGGGAAGATATATCCGAAGTTCTTACAAACTAAAATCATTCAAATAATTGTACAATGCAGATATATCAAAATATTTTATTACAGCCCATATTCTAAAAAGTTTAAAATAAATAATTTAGTCAATACACATAAGAAAATTAACTGCAGAAGTAATATTTAGGAAAAATGAAAGTACTATTCCTGCCTGGTATGAGGGTACAGCTCAGGGGTAGAGTGTGTCTGCCTAATATGTGGAAGGCCCTGGGTTGCATCCCTAGCACAGGGGGAGGGAACCTTTTAATAGCATATACATACAGACTTAAGAACCCCAACTTCTTTGCTATTTTGGTTGCTGTTGTTTTTTAACTCCTAATCCTCCTGCTTTTGCCTCTGGAATATTGGAAATTACAGGCCTGCATGCCCCCCACCCTGGCTCAACAGTTTGCTGGAGATCTAACTCATGGCCTCTAGGATGCTAGGCCTACACTCTACATGAGTTAAATATTCTCTAGCCAGATTTAAGAATTCTATTCAGGATGCGCTTAATCCCAGTAGTGTAGCACCAATTATAAAAACCCAGAGACATTGGGGTTACACCTAAAGATCTAGAAAAGCCAGCCATTGGCTCTTACCTCTACTTCACACCGAAAATGGGCGAGATCCCATCCTCTACAAATCCTGAAGACTCCACACACCCCACACTCCACTGAGTTCCTGTCTCTTCCCCTTTATACGCCTCTCTCCGCCCAGCCATATTAATCCTGTCTCCACCTCCCGAGTGCTGGGATTAAAATTGTGTGATCCCAAGTGCTGGGATCAACTTTGTGAGCTGTTTCTCTTTTAGACAGTCTTGAACTCACAGAAATCCATCTGCCTTTGTCTCCCGAGTCCTGGGATTAAAGGTGTGTCCACCACTCCCGGGCCTATATGGCTGACTAGTGTAGCTGCTTTGCCCTCTGACTTTCAGGCAAGCTTTGGTTATTAAAACACAATTTGTTTTTGGGGTTTTTTTTTTTCTGAGACAGGGCTTCTCTGTAGTTTTGCCCTCTGATCTTCAGGCAAGCTTTATTTATTAAAACACAAATAACACACCACTATACAATAGCAGCAATTTGTTAAAATATATGCAAGGTACTGTCTACCAAGAAGGCTCTTTAGAAACTCAAAACCCCAGATTTTTCTTTTCTTTTTTCCTTAAGGATCTCACTATGTAGCCCCTGGCTGGCCTAGAAATCCCTGCGTAGACTAGGTTAGTTTTGAACTCCAGAGTTCTCCTTGCCTCTGCCTCCTAAGTGCCAGGATTACAGGCGTTCACCACTACACTGGGCAATGGTTAAGGTTTTCTTTGGAGACTAGCCACAAGAGCACTCTCTCCCCTAACACCAGACTTCCCTAGAAAAAAAGACGGCATTCACCTAACTTGACTGGATTCCCCCCTCAGTGGAGGAGATGCACCTCTGGGCCTATGTAAGGGCTTTCCCGAAGGATTACTAAGAAGGGAAAGTTCACTGTGAATGTGGGTGTCACCATCCCATGGCCTGAGATGAAATGGAGAAGAGGAAGCACAGTGAGTAGCAGCATAGCTCTCATGTCTCCCCAGAAGTGGAGTCCCAGCTGCATACCCCACCCCCACAAACTCTGCCACACAGAGGGGACCACAAGAAACCCTTCCTTCCATAAACTGTGTTGGTCAGACTTTGATGCTGTAATAAGAAAAGTAATGTATACAGCTGTCTTCAAAGACCTGCTTAGGAGGACTGTATCTAGTAACATGATTGGTAAACATCTCTCTCTAAGGATTAAAAATAAAACAACTTCCCCTAGATAATAAAAATGGTACACTGTGCCTAAACTGTATGTGAAATGTTTACACTGAACTCTTACTATATTCTTGCATATAGTTTATGTATAAGAAGGATATAGCAAGCAAGAGACTGGTTTTCATAGGGCCAGGAAGCAGCAGAATTTAGGTAAACAAATGAATAAATGGAGAAAGTTTCAAGGGGAAACTGGGTGTGGTGGAACACACTTACAATACTGGCACTTGGGAGGCACAAGTGGGGGAATCTCTGCAAGGGATTTGGAAAAACTTCTTTTTCCAAACTAATCTCTTGAGGTAAACATATCATAAAATATTAATCACAGTCACAATGTTGTTTTTTTCGAGACAGGGCTTATCTGTGGCTTAGGAGCCTGTCCTGGAACTAGCTCTTGTAGACCAGGCTGACCTCGAACTCACAAAGATCCACCTGCCTCTGCCTCCCAAGTGCTGGGATTAAAGGCGTGCGCCATCACCGCCCAGCCTAGTCACAATGATTTTTAAGTAAACTAAATACTTCTTTCATTTTAATCAACTGAAAAACACATTCTTCCAACCCCTCAACTAAAATTGCAAAAATTACATGTATTAAAAGAGGAAGAGAAGCCAGGCAGTGGTGGCGCACGCTTTTAATCCCAGCACCTGGGAGGCAGAGGCAGGGGATCTTTGTGAGTTCAAGTTCAGCCTGGTCTAGAAGAGGGCTGAAGACATGGTAATGATACGTGACTAAAACCTTGAAAGTCAATAGGAGCTACAAAAAGAGGAACATACATAGAAACCCCCTCCTCAAAATAAGGAGGGGCACTTTATGAGCACTGCTAGACTCAGTTAAAACTATCAACACTGTCAGCAGGCTTGGTGGCACATGCCTTTAACCCTGTACTTAGGAGGCGAGGCAGGCAGACCTCTCTGTACATTTGAGCCAGCATGGTATACACATTTTGTTCCAGGCTAGCCAAGGCTTCATAGCAAGACTCTGTCTCAGCCAAAGGTGGTGGTGGACACCTTTAATCCCAGCATTTGGGAGGCAGAGGTAGGCGGATCTCTGTGAGTTCGAGGCCAGCCTGGTCTACAGAGTGAGTTCCAGGGCAGGTTCCAAAGCTATACAGAGAAACCCTGTGCTGAAGGAAAAAAAAATCTGTCTCAATAAACAAATAAATAATAAAGTATCCGTATTTTTAAATGTTCCTCTTTCCTCCCACTACAGTGTATACAGAACCAAGTATAAGCAGAACTACCTAGGAATGAAGCCTCAGCTCTGGTCACTTTTGTTTGAGATAAGGTCTGAACAAGCAGCCAAGGTTGGCCTTGTGCTCTAGATCCTTCCAGCCCAGCCCCCCATGTACTGGGAATACTGGTGTGCACCACCAAAGCTGGGCTTTGGCTCTTTTGAAATAGCAGACTGCTTCCTTTCCTTATTCTTAAAGATATTTTCAACATCCCAGTAATTAAAACAATAAAAGTTAGTCTAGGGGCCTGAAGCTCACACTGTCTGTAACTCCAGTTCCAGAGAATCTGGCATCCTCACTCAAACATGCATACAGGCAAAACACCAATGCACATAAAATAAAAATAAATTGGAAAAAAAAGTTAGTCAAGCTGAGAGGACTAGTAAACCTGGCCCAACTTCCAAGATTTCCTGGCCACCTTTTCCCTTCTAAGCTACCTAGAGCAGATCAGGAAGAAGCAGGAGGCAGCTCTGAGAATACAATAAGCTAGAGGAGCCCAGGAAGCCAAGTAGGAAGAATAAACAGAGCTGACTCAGCTAACCTGAGTGGCTAGATGGGTATCCTGTCTATCCTCACAGCTCCAAGCTGTGCTCTCCATCAAAGAGAATGACCTTCCATGAATGGAAGAGGACCAGTGTTAGGTCAGGAGTGGCTGTGCTCCTCTGCTAGAGCCTCCAAACAAACTCTCAAATATAACCGTGAGAGCCTGAAAGACAGGAGGGTACTGATTGGTAACTCTAGAAACCAAACATTAAAACAAGGGAAAATAAAAATATTCAGGAAAAAATTATCTTGACCAAATGTGTAACTAGGTAAAAGCATCTCTGTGCTGCTACACAACCAAGCCTCCAAAGATAAGATCAGCAAAAAATAACTCATCCTGGGCTGGGTATGTAACTCAGTAGTAAAGCACATGCTTAGCAAGTTTTTATCTGTGTGTGTGTATATTAATAATGGGGTTGGTTATTCCACACAAGGTGACGATGCTCCCACTAAGAGCCATTCACTATCTAACAAGACCCCAGTGCCAAGCATGGGAAACCTCCCTTCGAGTTGTTGTTCAGAGGACTACAAGAGTCTCCCCAAACAATATGACTATTGCTGCTGCCTTCCAGAACTTGAAGGTAAGACTTTCTTATTGATGACACCACACACTTCAGACACAGAAGTTACAGAAATTGAGCTGAAACAGATCTGGAGTCCTCAAGATTATTTTATGAGGACTAGTTCTCATAAGAGAAGATGCCATGCAAGCAAGCTGCCAATGGAGAGTAGCAATCTTACCCAGCTGTAAAGCCTATGAACCACAACAATGACTAGACCAGAAAGATATCCCAATGGTGTAATACCATTTTTATATTGGGGGTAGCTAGTAATTGTCTAACTGAACCACTCAATAAGAGGGAATTCATTCCTGGTACTAGAAACATAGTCAACTATCCATGCCCAGAGAGGTCACAGACTTGAGAAGAGAACCTACTGCCGTCCTGTTCCTAAACCTGTGCTTTCCAACCACAGATACTTATCTTTAGACCCACAGATAAGTGTAGCTCTTGGGCCTCATCAAAGAAGCTTCTTTTTGCAACAGATGGAGACCATTACAGAGGGCCACAATTGGTCAAATGCAGTTATATCCTGGGAGGTGACCACTCCAACTGCTCCATCTGCAACACAACCCCTACACCTAGGGCTTGGGAAAAATATCAGAAGGGCAGGCAGAAAGAGTCTACAGAATACCTGTTGGCAGATAGTGTCCCCTAGGCATGACAGGAAAAAATATACCTATGAAATCTCATGCGTTATGGATGCCAGAAAAGACCAGCATAACGTGAAAGCAGCCGGCTTGCCAACACGGACAGAAGAAATCCCATAGTCCCAACCACAGATGAAGAGCTACAGGTGGTCAACGACCACTGAGAAAGGGACAATGAGTTACCTCCAGGGATGAACTCCTGTCTAGGAGAGGTCAGCTCCAGACGCATATGAGCAAGAGTAAATGAACTTAGTGGGTTGTTTAAACATATACACACGTATGTACGTACACATAACAATAATAATTAAAGAGACCATGAGGAACTAGGGATGGGAGTGATGTAGACACAGGGATTATATACAAAGTTCTTTAAAAGACTGGGCATAAGGGTCTACACTATAATCCCAGCACTGAGGAGACAGGCAGATGCCTGGAGCTCAACGACAAGCCAAGCCGGCCTGCCTGGTGACTTCTTGGTCCCTAAGAGCCCTTGTCTCAAAAATCAAGGTAATGAGTACCTGAGGAGTAACACCTGACCTTGCACACACACACGCACCCCAAACAAATTCTAGAATCCTATGTAACACAGCACAATTCTTAACATTTCATGTTACAGTTGACAGCTATTATTAGTATCAAATCACATTTGCCTGAATTAACTTTTAACAATAAAATGTGGGGGGCCAAAAGCGGGGGAAAGGGCTTGTGAGTCCCCATCCTTAAAAGGAGCTATGAAAAGTTGATGGCTTCTTTCTTTAAAGGTGTGGCACCTGGCAGGCCAACCACACTTCCGTGAATGGCCCCGCAACAAGTATATGAGCAGCACAAAGTGGACTCAATGGATTATTTTTTTTAAGGGGGTTGGGACTTGAGAGATGGCTCCATGGTTAAGAGCATTGGCTGCTCTTCCAGAGGACTCAGATATGGTCTCCAGAATACATATGGTGGCTCAGAACCATCTGAGCTCCATCCAGGTCTAGGGGTCCAATAACCTCTTCTGGCATCCATAGGCACCAGGCATATAAGTGGTGCACAGACCATACACGCAGGCAAAATACTCATACACATAAAAAATTTTAAAATATTATTAAGTGAGAAATAAAAGAAAAAAAATACTCATCCACTTTGGGGTCCCTGTGTACTATCATTTGACCTGCAATGTACTCTGAAACACTAAGCTCTCAGTCTTCAAAGGTAGAATTTCTACGTCGGTGACAAGAACAAAGTTTGATAAGCAAATATTTGAATAGAATGACTTTTGTATTAGTCTTACCAATAATATACCACAAGTTATGCAAATTACTATGCACACACTCAGTTTTTCTTTACCTGTTTCTCAAGCCCGTTCCATTGCCACAGCCGCCACCAACCAATGTCTGTATAGAAGGTAAGGCTGAACGGCTTAGCTGCTGCCGGCTAGGACCCCTCCTTCTACTGGGCATGTCCAGGACCCAGTCAGTTTCCAATGCCACCTGCAGTTGCAACCCAGGCTAATGGTTGGCAACTTATTTCAACTCTGAATAATAAAAAAAGGGAAAAAAAAAACCCTAAATACCAGTTAACTGCTTAAAGAAGTCAGTGTAACAAGTAAACATTAAAACTAAGTGAGCAGATCTTGTGAAACAACAACAACAAAACAGGTTGGATTTTTCAAACAAGTGTTCCCATTGTGGATACTGCTTGGACCTCGGGGTAAGGTCAGAGGCTTAAAATCTGATCTAAGCTTTGCTCAGCATTAAGCCACTCACAACTGTGTCTTTTGTTGCTGACTTCTTCTCATATAAAACACACCACAGGTGAAAGTTTATATGAAACAACACAACTTATGTCCAATTGGATATTTCACATTGAAGGCACCTGAAATACAGGAAGCTTATCACTGTCCAAAATAATAGGTTGTTTGTTATCCAGGGATCTGCCTGAGATAAGATGTGCCACGTATTATCTGACCTTGACCACGCCATTTGACCCATTGTTTTTTCAGTTCATTCAAATGGTTGCCTGTTTCAGAAAAGCTACTGTAAAACCACTTTAAGAAAATTAATGAAACTGAAAGATTAAAAAGATCTTCACTGGGAGAAAAAAAGGATAGTTTTCCTCAATTTAGGCAAATATGGTTCTGATACTATATACCAAATATTTTCTAAATACGACTAAAAATACTCTGGAAACTATACGTTGAGGGCGGGGGGAGAAGAAAAGAAGAAAAAAGCCCGTTTTCGAAAGGTTACTACTGCGGGGGGATGTTCCCTATTCCAGATCCTGTCTGCAGACTAACAACTAACGCCAGATGGGACAAAGAATCCAAACTGCCAGACGCAAGGACAACTGATCCTTACTCAATTAAAGAGAAAGTAAGGTGAGGGGCAAAGGCTGAGACACAAGAGCGTGCGGTGGGTTAAGGTGGATTGCCAGAAACTACAAACTTGAATAGACTAGCCCTCAGAAGAAATCACCAAGCGGTCCCAGCCTGGCGACCGAAAGGCCCGAAGCACGCCGGGGACAGCGGGACGACAAAGCAGGTAAGTAAAACTCACGCATGGAACAGGCCGGCCACGGAGCGGGATCCCTGGGAGGAGGCGGTGGCTTCACAGACACGACCCCAGGCACCCGAACTCCCTCCCTTCTTTGAAGCGCTCCAAAACAGCTGCCGGGACGCAGGCCGGTACCCACTGGAGAGTCGAAAAATCGGGTAGGGTCTCTAGATTACCAGACCCAGACCGGGAGTCCGTGCCAGAGCCAGAGCCAGAGCTAAAGCCAGAAGCAAAGCCCGACCCCATCACCACTCATCCTCAGCCTCCATCGCCCAGGAGCTGAGGAGACGTGGCAGCGCACAGCGATGACGTCAGCTCCGCGTCGAGCTGGCCCCCGGAAACAGACTTGCAGCCAGCAGAGCCGGCTGGCCAGCCTCCCGGTGCACCTGCGCAGTGGGACTCTCCCGCCGGGGGGGCGGGTGGCTGGGCTTTACCGCCCACGCGTGGCTTGCGGTTTCGTTTTGTTTTTTGTTTTTCTTAAACCTCCCTGGCTTCAGTCATCTAGTGAGTAGAGTGGTACCCTCACAGCAGGAGGGATATTTGGAGACCCACACCTAAGGTCACATGCATAAGCAGACGACTGTTGAAATTGCTTGAGACTCCAGACATCCCCTTGCACGGATGAATAATGAACTAGGTAGATAATTAGAAATAAAAACCGAGATCTAGAAAAGTTCAATCTAGTAAAAAAAAAAAAAAAGAATGCAGCAACAGGCGCAGTAATACTGTTAATAACAATAAATGCAACATTAAAAGTATATCCGAGATCCAGGTATGGCATACAAGAAGGTAATAAACTCTAGGATGGTGCTAGTGTCAATATTGAAAAAGGTTTACGGAGAGTTTGGCATTTTAGCGGAGGCTCCAAAGGTGACTAAGCTGTTTTCCTGTGAACAGAAAGTGACATATAAAAAGATAAGGAGGACTAATGGTAGCGCTTACCTTGCTGAGTTCAAGCCCCAACCTTTACCCCACCCAAAAAAGATGGGCAGCTCAAATATGAGTTGCAGAACTGTCAGTAGTTTGGAATTAAAATACCATCAAAATACAGCCTGGTGCGTTGGTGGCGGCCAAAGATCATGAGCTGAAGGTTGTCCTCAACTGCATTGCAAGAACAAAACAAAACAAAAAAAAACCCTGCAAACTTTAAAAGTTAAATTAAAACGACCTACAAAACCGCCAATCAATAATTCAGGCAATGAACCTGGCTGATCGTTCTCATGAGAAAAAAAAATGCAAGACCTTTAATCCCAGCACTCAAGAGGCAGACACGGGCAGATCGCTCAGTTCCAGGCCACACTGGTTTATGTAGCAAATTCCAAGCCAGCTGGGACTGCATGGTGTTGTGGGTTTTCACAAGAGAAGACCGCTTGGACGTGGATTTAAACCAACGGAAAGTCTATTAGCTGGCTGGCGACCACACTGGGTGTTCGGGATCCCAGTGTAGTACTGAGACTTTCTCAGGATGAGCTTTTAAGCACAAAAACCATGTTCTTGGTTGACAGACTTCAGTTAGCAAATACAGTTAGCCAGAAATGGAATTACAGATGCAAAAAAGCAAGGTTAGTGCATTTAGAGACTTCCCCAGAACTACGGGCTTTGTGGGTTTTTGTTTTAATTTTTGGAAGGTGGTGCTGTCTACGTGTTGCGCTTTACAGCATAGATGGCACTTCCATCATGGAGTCAGTTGTACTAAGGTCTCAGGGCCTACAAAGGCCTGAGGCCCTGTTATACGTAGTCAGACCCTGTCTCGAAGAAAAATGGCCAATAAATGATTTTAAAAGTGTTCCACTGGGGCTGGAGAGATGGCTCAGTGATTAAGAACACTGGCTGCTCTTCCAGAGGACCCAGGTTCAATTCCTAGTGCCCACATGGCAGTTCACAACTGTCTGTAACTCCAATTCCAGGAGATCTGGCACCTTCACACCAATGCAAATAAAATAAAGTTTAAAGAAAAAAAGAGCTAATAGAGGCATCTTTTTAAAAAGTGTTCCACATCCCTACCTCTCATAGAAATGCAAATTAAAACCACTTTGAAATTTCATCTCACCTCAGTCAGAATCAGAATTCTGATCTCATCTCGATCAGAATTTATCAAGGGAAAAATTTCTCTAGGAAGGGAAGAGAGGGGAAAGATTCTCATTTACTGTTGGTGGAGGTACAAACAGGTGCAACCACTGTGGAAATCATCAAGGAGGTGTCTGAAAAGAAAACAAAAACACTGATCTATGATCTAACTATACCAGTTCCAGACATATACCCAAAGATGTTTGCACATCCATGTTTATTGCTGTTCCATTCACAATAGCAAGAGAACTGAGTCAGTCTACAGATGAATGGGTCATAAAATGCAGTTCATATACAATGGCAATAATAGCCATAAAATGGATGGAAAATATTATATTAATGAGATACCAGGCTTGAAAAGAGAAATGATACATGCTCTATCTCATATGCACATCAGTTTTTATATATGTGTATGTGATGTATGTATATGTAGGTGGGGCATATGAACGCCAGGGGAGAAGTGTAGAGGTCATAGAACAACCTTGGGTATTGGTTTTTGCTTTCTACCTTGCCTGAGACAGGGTCTCTATTGTTGGCTGCTTCTTCTCTCTCTCTCTCTCTCTTTTTTTTTTCTTTTTGAGACAGGGTTTTTCTGTGTAAGAGTCATAGCTGTCCTGGCACTAGCTCTGTAGACCAGGCTGGCCTCGAACTCACAGAGATTTGCCTGCCTCTGCCTCCTGAATGCTGGGATTAAAGGCATGCACCACCACTGCCTAGCTGCTGATTGCTTCTTATGCTAGGTTATGAGCTGCTGTAATGAGCATCTGGGGAGTCCCTATCTCTGCCACTGCCCCCATCTTATCACAGGCTTGCTAGAATTACAGATGTGCACTACCACGTCCAGCTTTGCTTAGGTTCTGGGGAGCATTAACTCCTGGCTTCACCTTGTACAGCAAGCACTGTATCCACTGAGCCTCCCTGCAGCTGGGCATCTTAATCTTTACACATGTGTATTTGTGTAGGAATGAATATGGCTAGATTACATATTTCATTGACTTCACCACCAGGCTGGGGATGTAGCTTAGAGACAGAGCACTTCCATGAGTGAGAACCAGAACTGATATTCTCCAGCACTGAAAAAGAAACAAAAACTGAAAGGGGTGGGCACGGCACACATGCCTGTAATCTCAACCCTTGAGAAGTGGAGGCAGGAAGCTCAAGAGTTCAAAGTCATCCTCAGCCTCATAGTGAGTTCGAGGTCAGCCCGGGTTACAGAAGACCTGTTGAAGACTGTGGACCCAGACCCTGTTTTTCCTGTAAACAACCTGTTATGCTTGCAGCTGCTCTGAGAAGAACAACTTGTTTTCCTGTGTTTGCAGCTACTCTGAGTACAAGACCCTCAGAGTTCCCAATGGCAGAGGAGTGGTTTCTGGTGGGTTTGGCTGGGGGCGTGGCTATCAGTTAAGGATCCATATATAAGCGGCTCTGGTACACAATAAAAAAGGCATTCTTGTGATGACCCTTGTCTCTGTCTGTGTGTCTTTGTGTACTTAAATCTCCAGGCCCTTGCCCATCTCGCGAATGGTCCTGTAGTGCAGGCTCCTCACTACAGGTGTAATACCGTAGTACATGTAGTACCCGTAGTACACGTAGTAGTAATACGGATGGAATAAAGACCCAGTCTTAAAAACAGAAATCTGTGGACACCTTGTTAGATAGTCCCATGATTCCCATTTTACAGAGGAAACTTACCAACTGACGCCAAATAGCTTGTTGAAAACATCCTTTACCTATGCTAAGCCAGAGCTGAAACAGGTTTGTCTGAAAGTGCCCTAGCAATAAAACAAAATAGAAGCTAGCATTTGGTCCCCGTTTTCTTTCTTTCTATTATTTTATGTCCCTCTCCAATCCTTTTTGCTGAAGGGAAGCCCTCCCTTAGGCTTCATTGATGAGCTGTAATTGGTCAGGGTCTATTGTGATGTTCCTGCTTGTACATATCAAGTTAAGACCATCCATATAAACCAAACCAAAACAAAACAAACAAGCAAGCAAAAATCAGCTCCATATCCACTCAATACAATACAGCCACAACAAATATCACTTCCATATCCCCTGGAAGGAATGGCAATGAGGAATGTAACAATACAATTGGAAATGTGAAAGGATGGAACAATGCCTCGAAAATTATTAAGTTGGTTATCCTGGAGGAAGGGGATTGGGATGTAAGATGACTAGGAGAGTTTAGTTTGGGTCCTCCTCCCAACCTTTTCTTTATGCCCCATCCTTTTTATGTGATAGTCTCTGCAAATGACCCTCTGTTCTCTTCATGAACTGTTTTCTTCTGAAAGGACTCTGCATGGCGTGCCTATCTGTCTCAGTCGCTCACCCGCCATGCAGCGTTTTATTTTTACCATAACAGTTATAACGAGGAACTTTTTCAGAAAAAAAAAATCATACTTGCCCAGGTTGCACTGGCCTTTTGTCTTTTTAAAGAGATTGATTTTTATTATTTTTAAGCACAAATGTGTCTGCGTATGTACACTTGAGTGCAGGTGTCCTCTGGGGGTCAGAGGCCAGATGCTAGATCCCCTAGAAACTGGGGAGTTACAGGCAGCTGTGACTCATCATGGGACATTGGTGTTGAAAATTAAACTCAGATCTTCTGCAGGAGCAGTGTGTGCTCTTGGTCGCTGAGCCAAGTCTCCAGTATGGTCCTTTTGTGATTGGCTGCTGTGAGTCTCCTGGTTTGTTGTTTGCTTATAAAAGCACTAACACATTTGAAGTTCAGTTCCGCATTTGGCAAGGTCTGGTGGCATGTACCTACAAACACTGGAAGCTGAGGCAAGAGGATAGTGAGTTAGAGATCAGCTTGAGCTATATAGTAACACAGTATGTCTCAAGAAAAAAAAAAAGAACTTAATGATAATGATAAAATATACAGCTTAAAAATGTTCAATTTGCTTATTGATATTCTGGCCTCAGTACAAGATAAGGGCTTACTATAAATCTTGTTTACCACCGCCAATTCGTGTTATAATTGCTATAAATTCCTATTGTAAAGTGACCCATGCTAACCTATTTGCAGCACTTTGTGACCTGACAGTTTGCATCCATCCATATGCTCAATAAATAAGCTGTTTGGTGTTCTGGGATGACCTAGCCTAGACTCTGTGTGTAGCTGGAGCAAGAAGTGTACTCCCTCTGACCTTCATTTTGTCACAAAACGGAAGGAATGACCGTTGCTAGAGGTGCTATCCTGATTAGCTTCTATGTGCCTCATTTCGCAAGCCCCGGCTCCTGCAGGGGAGGTGGGGGGCGGGGTGCTGGGCAGCCATCTTTGTGCCGGGCAGCTCCCACGTGCCTGGCGTCCACGGCCATCCTTGTGCGGGGCGGCGCTTCCGCTGGCGTGCGGGCTGGGATCCGCAGTGGTCTGCGGATGATGGAGCGGCTGGTGGGCTGTCGGCTTGGGCCATGGATGCTGCTATTGCTCCTGTTCCCGGTGCAGGCCCGCCAGAAGGAGTCAGGTGGGCTCCGGGCAGGGCCGAGCCTGCCGCTGCGACTCGGGGTGCGCTTGGTTCCCGAGGCGCTCGCTCCTGCCCCCGGCGCGCGGAGGATGTTGTGTGGCTGCTGCGCGAGCTGGGCGGCCGGCGTGGGCGGGGGCGAGCAGAGGTGTCTGGGCCTCTGCTTCTAAGGAGCCCTGGACCCATCTTCCAGAACTGGGGGTGGTAGGGAGAGAGAGGGACGTCCCCTGTGTTTTGCGCCCTTATGAGAGGGAGACTCCTAGCTGTTACAACCTAATAGATGAGGGAGGGTTATGTCTAAGACTTTGCATTGGTTCTCTCTCGAGGTTCAATTTGATTAGGTGAGAATCCGTGTCGAAGTCCACTGTATCCATAGCCGTTTAAGGCCGAACATTAAGCTTGTGACTTTTCCAATTTCTTAGATACCTGATGGCCCAGGTAGAGGAGCAGACTTGACTCAAGCCCCGACAAGTTACACAAAGAATCCTTCTTGGCATTTCGTTTCCACTACTGGGAAAGGAAGGGGATTTCTCCAAGTGTTGGTCTTCTGTTGCTTCTGCCTGCTGCTTGCAAATGCGAATGCCAAGGGTATTTTGTTAACTCTCATTTCCTTCACTTTTTGAAGGCTCAAAATGGAAAGTATTTATTGACCAAATTAACAGGGCTTTGGAGAATTATGAACCATGTGCAAGTCAAAACTGCAGCTGCTATCACGGGTGAGTTCTTTGATGTGTCCCTGAGAGCTGGATTCTTGACCTAGGGAAACTTTCCAAAGTCCTTCGAGAGATCTTGATGGCAGTTATCAGTGACCTAAGGATGTCTTGAGAGCCAAAGGGGTACCTTTAGGTGGCTCTTCTATGATAAGAAAATGCCCTGGGATGGGAGAGGCTCAGTATTCTCCCCATGGCCTCTACTCCCTGTGGGATGCGCTTTTCTGTTTCACTCATGGACTGAAAGCATCTTAGGACCAGAGTCTATGTCTTCTCTCTGGTGCTGGCCCTCTGCAATTGCTTGTTGAAGGAATGAGCGAATATATCATCTATATAATATAATCAGTATTTCCTCTTGGTTTTTATCTTTAAGGTATGCAAGTTTGGCCTGGGTTTAGTATAGTAGAAAGATAAGTCCGTGGACAGCAGGCGTGAGGGGTTCTAACCCACGTTTCCCACTGACTACCCCTTACGGCAAGCTCTGTAATTCCTCCAAAAGCTCCTCATCAGATAAACAGCAGTCATCACTGTAACAACAATCACCCTTCATCTTATTAAGATTCTTCAAAAATTCTCCTGATGCTCGTGATACTTCTTGAAACTTACATGGTGCTGAACTTGAAAAGAGATGTAAAGTAACTGATTTCCTGGTTACTGCAGTCTATGCTGGGGAGCACGAACCTCGCCTTTAAAATAAAGGAAAATAGGACATCTGTGAGGTGGCAGGGGCTAAGGTTGTGGGTGTGGCATGAACAGGCCACCTAAGGCGAGGGCAAGCCTGATGGAGGGAGGAAGAAGAAACATTGACTTGTTCTTCCTGTCGCTTTGCTATGTTTGATATTTTGCTTTTGTGGTGCTGGAGACCAGACCTAGGACCTTGCCCATGCTAAGCAAGCACTCTTTAGCCTTAGCGTGTTGGATTGTGAGTGTTGTGTATGTTTGGGTATGTTTCTTTCAGGTGTCACTGTGCCTTAGTCTGTAAAGACTGGGTCTCTCACTGAACCTGTAGCTAGACTGGTAGCCAGCGAGCCTCTGGTGATCTGCCTCTCTCCCATCCACAGGGCTGGGGTTATGGCTATGTTCACCAGTGCTGGGGTTGTGAACTCTGGTCCTTGTGCAAGCCCTCTCACCCTCTGAACCATCTTCCCCGGGTTCTGAGTTTGATGTTCTTTTTTTTCTTTAGTTACCCATAGTGCTTTTAGAAGAGTTGCTCATTTCCCGTTTAGTATATTCTCTGAACAAGATGCACTTGGGAGTAGGTGGAATTTGTCGGCCTTTTTTGGCCGGCTTTCCTCGATGGTTTCCATTCTTTCACAGCGTCATCCAAGAGGATCTCACTCCTTTCCGCGGTGGCATCTCCAGGAAGATGATGGCTGAGGTGGTCAGGCGGAAGCTAGGAACCCACTACCAGATCATTAAGCACAGATTATTTCGGGAAGATGACTGCATGTTTCCCTCCAGGTAAGATGAAGGCGTATCTTCGGGTATCTTCTGAGGATGCTACATGTAGGCTAGCGAAACTACCAAGTCCTCCTAGATGCCAACTTAGAAGATTAACAAGGGAATTCCTCTTATTTCAAGTAGTATGGATGAACTTACCTTGACTGGGATTTATTTTTTTTTATTAACTAT
This sequence comes from Ondatra zibethicus, assembly GCA_004026605.1. Taxonomy (NCBI): domain Eukaryota; kingdom Metazoa; phylum Chordata; class Mammalia; order Rodentia; family Cricetidae; genus Ondatra; species Ondatra zibethicus. Next base: position 211,156 of record PVIU01000890.1, read on the forward strand.
TTTATCTAACCTACTGTACATCATTAATTATGATGGCTTTGTCTTCTGTTTTCCTTCTTTTTGTCATGGTTCCACAGGCTATGAGGAACAGACTAATGAAACCTGATAGGGTCATGTGGGCTACAGGAGAAAGTGAAGCAGAAGGATTTATAAATGTGTGTTGGGAGCCAGGTATTACTATGCAGCATAGTAATAACTCACTGTATGGATTTCTTCATTTAGTCCTCTATAAGTGAATGTTTAAATTACTCCTTAAAATACCTGTACAAAATCTGACCAATACAAGCTTTACTATAATGAGCATTCTTATGCACATAACTTTGCGCACACTGGTCATGGACATGTACACATGTAGGCTGAATTCCCAGAATAGCTAGGCTAAGTATTGTGTTTTGTTTTTGTTTCCCATGCTTTTTTAAAGACTTTTAATTAATTAATTTACTAATTTATTTGAAACAGTGTTTCATTATGTAGCTCTGGTTGGCCTGGAACTTGCTACATAGACCAGACTGGCCTCAAACTCAGAGTTCCACCTGTTTCTTCCTCCATAGCGCTGGGGTTAAAGATGTGTGCCACCATGTCTGGCTCTCATGTTCTTAAGTAAACCTCATACCCCTCTACTACAATGCAGTGCATTAGACGTCTAGAATCTTTGTCAATCAGATTGTAAAAAGTTATCTGGTCTCATTGATACTCCTTATTACTAATACATTACATACACAAGTATGTTTTGTTTGTGAACCATTGATTTTATTTGGTAGTTACCTTCTTACATGTAAACTATGTATATAATATTTATAAATAATATTTGATAATTATAATTGTAATAATAGACTATAAAAATAATATTTATTTGGTAGTTACCTCCTTGTGTGTAAAACTATTTAGCCTGGCATGGTGGCTGAAATCTTGGGTCTTGGGAGGCAGAGGAAGGAAGATGGCCAAAAGTTTGAGGCCAGATGGTCTATGTAGTAAGTTCCAGACCAGCCATGTTGCCAGAAAATTCTGATCAGTCCGTGAGCTGCTAGATCTGTCAGATCCTAGAGTGGTGCCGCTAGGACCTCAAAGGATAGGGCAGAAGCAAGCCAAACATTCTCCCTTTCTTTCAGAAAAATAAACTCTCTGAGGCTGAGGGAGTGTAGTGAGAAAGTGGCATTGTGGTCTTCATGACTGTGTCAATGCCGTTTCTGTCTTGCAGAGCAAATTTTGATAATGATCTGTATTTAGGTTGAAGGTATGAAAGGTTTTCCTTCATCAAGAGCTAACCATGGAAGAAAGAAAAATGGTATCCTTGGTAGTTACATTAGTGAATGTAATTTACCCCCATAATCTTAGGGAGTAGCACTCTTAGGAGGTGTGGCTTTGTTGGAGTGGGTGTGGCTTTGTTGGAGGAAGTGTGTCACTGTGGGGGTGGGCTTTGAGGTTTCCTTTGCTCAGAATTCTGCCCAGTGAGTCAGTCGACTTCCTGCTGCCTTCTGGTCAAGACCTAGCCTGCACCACATCTGCCTGCGTGCCACCTATCATGACACTCACTGCGTCTGCCTGTATGCCACCATACTCCCTGTCATAATGATAAAGGATTGCACCTCTGAACTATATGCCACCCCAATTAAATGCTTTTTTTTAATAAGAGTTGCCCCTGTCATGGTGTCTCTCCACAGCAGTGAAAACCCTAACTCAGTATCTTAGTCAGCTTTCCACTGCTGTAACAAAACATCTGAGACAAGTAAGCATAGAGGATCGCTTTATTTTGGCTCATGGTTTCAGATCTTTCTGCCTGTGGTCAGTTGGCTTTCTTGCTTTGGGTCTGGTTATTCAGGGCAGCATGGAAGGCATAGTAGGTAGAGAAACCCGCTTACACTCTGTCACTTGGGAATGTGAGGATCCCGGGGAGGAGGGGGAGAACGCAACAGCTCACGCTCTCCTTGGAAGGCATGCCTTCTGTGATCCAAAACCACCCTATCTCTTAACTGTTTACCACCACCTCCCAGCTGAGGACCAGACATTCCAGACGCAAGCTGCAGCAGTGTCTTTGTGTGGGAAGGAGCAGAGTTAGGAAGTAAGGTCTTCCAGTTTCTCTATTAAAATTTGCGTCTTGTCTACTGATTAAACTATTCTGTGTTGTGGGAAGAAAGACCGGGTAATGATTAGAGAAGTGATGTGAGTAGAAATGGTATTCTCTTCAAAGTTAGGACTATGGGAGCAATTTAGCTAAGAACGGTAAAGTGTGCCTTGTGAAAAGGGGCGTAGTCCCTGTAGAAGCATTGCATTCAGGGGACTGTGCAGTGGGCTGACGGTCTGGGTACTGGCATGTTTCACCGTAGTGTTAGGATCCTTCCTCACCCTATAGCTTGCAGGCACGACTCTGATGGTTTTGTTTTTGTCTGGCTGACAGGTGTAGTGGTGTCGAACACTTTCTTTTGGCAGTGATTCGGCGTCTCCCGGACATGGAAATGGTGATCAATGTACGAGATTATCCTCAGGTTCCTAAGTGGATGGAGCCTGCCATCCCTGTCTTCTCCTTCAGTAAGGTGAGCACAGGAAGGGCCACTTGGGAACAGAGGGTGAGATCCTCCGATATGAGCAAGAGGTCGTCTTTGGCAGTCTGATGGGTATTGGTGAGGATGAAGCTGGAGATCCAGGAATGAACTTGTTCTGTGTTAATTCACAATCCCTGAGCCATAGGACTGGTGAAATGGAGTTGAAGACCCATATATAATGTAAGAGTACCTTAGCCTAATGTCTATGGCTAGGGAGAAGGGTGCCTTAGGAGCCTACAGCTCTCACGGGAATCCAGGAAAGCTCACAGGCTTAGCTAGGGAGTGCTGTCATTTGAGAACTATTTCTCGCATTCCTATAATGTATCCAGTAGCCACAGTGCTGAGTAACCCTTGGCCCTATCTTTGTCTGTATCCCAGACACCCAGCGTAGCCGAAATCGAACATTGAAGGTGCTGGGTAACTCTACATTGTTTGTGCCTAAACAGAATATTGTACAGATGGGCCTAGGGTGACCGAGAAGGTGAGTAAGGGAGTTTGGATCCTATTCGGGAGTATAGAAGTGGGGTGACACCTATGGACTTGGAGAATTCGGGCAGGAAGGCAGCCTGTCTGTGCGCAGGCTCCTGCAGCTGGTGTATGGCCAGGCGTGCCTTCTGAAACCAGGTGTGGAGCATTCGGAACCGGGTGGAATGGCTGGAAGACAGTGGGTTTAGGACGACCAGAGTCTTTGGGTGAAGGAACAGGTGCTCTGCTTTGCTTTCTTCAAAGCAGTATTCTTTTATTTTTCTTTCATCCGAGACAGGGTTTTCTTGTGTAACTGGCTACCCTAGAACTTGCTTTGTAGATCAGGCTGGCCTTGAGTTACAGAGATCCACCTGCCTCTGCCTCCCAGGTGCTGGGATTAAAGGTGTGTGCCACCACCACCCAGCCAAAGCAGTATTCTTAATTTTTTCTTTCTTTTCTCTTTTTCCTTTTCCTTTTTGTTTTTGTGGGGACAGTTGCACATGGATGTATATGTGTGGACTCTGAGGCCGGAGGTCAATACATGGATGTATGTATGTGGACTCTGAGGCCGGAGGTCAGTACATAGATGTATTTATGTGGACTCTGAGGCCAGAGGTCAGTACATGGATATACATGTGTGGACTCTGAGACCAGAGGTCAATACATGGATGTATGTGTGTGGACTCTTGAGGCTGGAGGTCAATACATGAATGTATGTGTGTGGACTCTGAGGACAGAGGTCAATACATGGATGTACGTGTGTGGACTCTGAGGACAGAGGTCAATACATGGATGTATGTGTGTTGACTCTGAGGCCGGAGGTCGATACATGGATGTTTGTGTGTGTGGACTCTGAGGACAGAGGTCGATACATGGATGTACGTGTGTGGACTCTGAGGCCGGAGGTCGATACATGGATATGTGTGTGTGTGGACTCTGAGGACGGAGGTCAATACATGGATGTACATGTGTGGACTCTGAGGCCGGAGGTCGATACATGGATATGTGTGTGTGTGGACTCTGAGGACAGAGGTCAATACATGGATGTACGTGTGTGGACTCTGAGGCCAGAGGTCGATACATGGATATGTGTGTGTGTGGACTCTGAGGACAGAGGTCAATACATGGATGTGTGTGTGTGGACTCTGAGGCCGGAGGTCAACCGTGGGTGTCATTCCTCAGAGCCATCTGCCTTGTTTTTGAGTCAAGGTCTCTCATTGGCCTGGAGCTTACTGATTAGGCTGCCTAGCAGGGCAGCCAGCCCCAGGGGTCTACTGTGTGCCACTGTACCCAGCTTTTTGTGACGTCAGGGACTAGAACTCAGGTCTTTGTGCTGCAAGACAGACACTTTACCTTCTGAGCTGTCTCTCAGCCGCCCCTCTCTCTTTATCACTGTGTTCTCGAGAGACTTGTTTCCTGTGTTGTAAGTGCTTTATGCTGAGTTCTCCAAAGCTGGTTCCAGTGTGACATCATTTTTATCGCCTGTTTTCCTGTTACTTCCCTCCTGGCTCTCACAGTCTCTGACAGCAATGTCCAGAGGGGGAGTTGTAGTCTGTTGGCTTTGGTTAACTGTGAAGTTCCTACTGAGCAGCTGCTTTGTTGGAGATGCTGGGACTTTCTAAGTGCTTGAGAGGCGTCAGACTTTACACCTGTAGTTGCGATGGAGAAACAGTGGGTTAAAGGCTTTGAAAGTAGCCACATAATAGAGGCAACCATGAGGTAGGAACAGAGGATTTTAAACTTTTACCCAAAAATATGTGCGTTGGACTTGATGGCTCCGGCCTGTGAGATCCCTGGTCTATGCCAGCACTAAGGAGGCAGGAATGGAAGAACCACCTTATTTGAGGCCAGCCTGGTCTATGATAAGTTCCAGGCCGGCCAGAGTTATACAGCAAGATCCTATCTCAAACAAACACCAACGAAAAACAAAAAACAGCCAGGTGGTGGTGGCGCACGCCTTTAATCCCAGCACTTGGGAGGCAGAGGCAGGTGGATCTTTGTGAGTTCGAGACCAGCCTGGTCTACAAGAGCTAGTTCCAGGACAGGCTCCAAAGCTACAGAGAAACCCTGTCTCGAAAAACCAAAAAACAAAAAAAAAAAAAAGAAAAAGAAAAGAAAAAACAACAGCAAACACCCCCCCCCCCATGTATGTGATTAGACTCCCTGTATTCCCTGCATTTTTCCGTTCTTCCCTTGGTCCTTCTGATCCATGAACAGCCAAGGATTTGTGGAAAAGCCAGTGTGAGCTCAACAGGGACACCCACAGTGTTAGGTCATGACTTACTTAGTCATCAGACACTCTCCTATCAAACTGCTGTAAGTCCTTTTGTGTGGAAAATAAACCCGTAGGTGGAGTTAGGGATTTTATTCCCCCATTCCCAAGAGATGAAGGCATTCGGTGGAGCACTCACTTCTGGCGAAGAGGAAGAGTCGGCGTTCAGACCACCGTGATCAGTGTTATTTCCTGATTCTTACTCTCAAAATACCCCCTGGGAAATAACTCAGAGCTGGAAAAGCAGGGGAAAAACGAGGATGTAACAGCAGTTATGTTTTGACAGAACTGATTATTCATAATTGGGAATATTATCCTTCCTTCCTCAAAAAAAGAAAAAAACCTCCAGAATTTTGAGGAACTGAAAAACTTGACCTTTAATATGGTTAAAAATTTTGGGATTCAGAGGGTCTGTTACTTTTTTTTCCCCCTTAAGACAGGGTTTCACCGTGTAGCCCTGGCTGTCTTACAACTCACTGTGTAGATGTGGCTGGCCTCGAACCCACAGAAATCCACCTCCCACTGCCTCCAGAGTGATGGACTTAAAGGTGTGCCCCACCCCAACCCAGCAGATCTGTTATTTTTACCCCTGGTAATTCTTGCCTTTTAATGTCTACAGTCTAGGCATAAGAGGTGATGCCTTAGCCGGGCGGTGGTGGTGCACGCCCTTAATCCCAGCACTGGGGAGGCAGAGGCAGGCGGATCTCTATGAGTTCGAGGCCAGCCTGGTCTACAGAGCTAGTTATAGGACAGCCAGAACTCTTACACAGAGAAACCCTGTCTTGAAAAAGAAAAAAACAAAGAGGTGATGCCTTGTGGTGCTGGGTCTCACTTGTGGTCCGTAAGTGCTCTGTCATGGAGCTGTGTTCTCAGAGCCAACCTCACAGACAAATGCAGTATTTCTCTGGCACCATGAAGGCCTTTATCCCAACTCTGTATAATGAATGCAGCCGGCTGCTTCTCATTCTCTCCCAAAACTTACTCAGAATGCCTTTCTGTTTCTGTCAAAGACATCGGAGTACCATGATATCATGTATCCTGCATGGACATTTTGGGAAGGGGGCCCTGCTGTGTGGCCACTTTATCCTACTGGTCTTGGACGGTGGGACCTCTTCAGAGAAGATCTGCTAAGGTAGGTCCTTTGGAAAGGTTTTGTTTCTCCCTCTCTGTGAGTTTTCTTGGGGTAAGCAGCAGAATACAGTCAATAATTTAAGATTCCTGCCTGGGCTGGGGCGATGGCTTGGTAGGTAGAGTGCTAGCTGTGCAGCCTGAGGCTATGCGCTTGGCTATGGAGCATCCACATAAAACTCAGGCGGTTGCATGTACCTGTAACCCCCAGAGTTCCTGGGGCCAGAGACAGGTGGATCCTGGGAGCTCCCTGGCCAGCTCGCCTAGCAAAAATGGCCAGAGCCCTGTCAGTGAAGCACCTGTCTCAAGGGAATAAAGTAAAGACTGACAGCTACGTTTTCTTCTAGCTCCATTATATGCTCATTCATGTGACTGCACAGAAAGGTGTACACACACACACACACACACACACACACACACACACACACAGTATAAAAGTCAGGAGACTGTCACATAGCATGAGCAGTTTTGTGTATGTGTAAGTATTCCTGTCTGGCCCGAGGATGGAGCTCAGTCAGTGGAGCACACTTGCCTAGCAGGCGTGAGATGCCCAGCACTGCACAAACTGATCATGGTGGTTCATGCCTGTAACCCCACTGCAGAGGTGGAGGTAGGGGGATCACAAGTTCAAGACCAACTTCAGCTCTGTAGTGAGTTTGAGGGTAGCCTGGAAATAATAAGACCTTACTCACATTTTAAAGATCCCTATCAAAAAGGGCAGAAGACACTACCCTAAATTGTCAGCAGTGCCTCTCAGGGAAGGATTACAAGAGTCTTTAAGCTTTTTTAAGATGATTTTTTATTTTATTTGCATGTTTCCCTACATGTCTGTATATGTACCACATGTACGCCTAGGGTCCCCTAGGTAGAAGAGGACATCAGATCCTCTAGAACTAAGAGTTACAGGTGGTTGTGAGCTGTCATGTGAACACTGAGAACTGAATCCAGATCCTCAGCAAGGGCATTAAGTACTCTTGATCACTGAACTATCTCTCTAGCACCATTTTCTTTAATTTTTTTTTTATTTTAAATATCCTCAAACATAGGGTCTCACTCAGTATCCCAGCCTGACCTGGAAGTTATTACGTAGTACCCAGGCCAGCCTCAGACTCAAACAGCCCTCCTGTTTCACTCCATCATGTGCTGGGTTTACAGGCATGAGCCGCCACACTCCGCTGTGCGTCATTGTCATAACGAGAGAGTAAATTAAGTGACCTTACTGTGAGGAAAGGTAGATAATTTGTTGAAACAGTCTCACTTTGTAACCCAGGCTGTCCTTGAACGTGCAGCTCAGACTGGGCTCAAACCCCTGGTCTTTCTGGATACTGGGGTTTGTCTTCCCAAATACCAGCCTTATAGGTAGTTACTGTTCTGCTTGACTTTTAAAAATTACTTGGAATGTGTTTGATAATTGGTGCTAATGCTGGGTTGTAGTGGACCCTTAGGTATATCAAGGACAGGTATATTCCAGATCCTCCTGTTCGTGACCGCGACATGCCTTGGCCTACTCACTCCATCCTACCAGACTTCTCCACGTACTAAACCAGCTATATTTTACATTCATGATTCTTACAGTATCGGTGTTACTCTGATGGTGCCCTTCCCATGGAGTCTTGCCGTGTAAAAGAACCTCATCTTGAACTTGCCATTTGGCAGCTTCAGTCTTCTGAGTGCTGGGATTAGGCATATACCACCATACCTGGCTTATTGGTGCTTACGTAAGGATTTTCCAGAAACACAGTCATTATAGGTCGTCTCTAGGGTGCAAGGAGAGCAATAATGTAATTCATCTTGTTCCCAGAGTCTGTTACCTTTACAAATGTGGCTGGAGATTCAAAGGGGGCTGATTAAAACACAGAAGTGCTGTGTAGATGTGGTGTGCCTTCTGTTACATCAAGCAAGCTTGCTCAGGCTTGGTAATACTGATACTTGGACTGGGTAGTTCTTTGTGGTAAGGAGCTGTCCTGTTCCTTCTAGGATATTTAACATCTCTTGCCTCTGCCCACTAAATGCCAGTAGTAGTTCCTCAGAAATGTTTCCAGACATGGCTACATGTCCTGTGGGTAGGTAAGTGAACAGAGCCAGTGCCAGTAAGGGCTACAGATGTGGCTCAGCGATAGAACACTTCCTAGCGTGTGCAAGGTACTGGCCGGAGCATCTAGCACTGTGAAAAGGGGAGGGGGACCCAGCTATGTGGAGAAATGAATGAAAAGCAGTTTTACTTTATTTATCTTTGAGACATACAGCCTAGGTTGACCTTAAATTCCCCTTGTGGTTAATGATGCCCCTGACCTAGTCATCTTTCTGCTTTTATTTCCCAAGTGCTGAGCTTGCAGATGCGTGCCAGCGCCGTCAGAAAGAAATCCTTTTACAGATTCTTTCTTACGTTTAAGTGATGTGTATGTGTGTTTTTGTGTGTGCGGTTATGCGCACAAACGCAGTCCCCTCAGAGGCCAGAAGAGGGTGTTGGATCTCTGGAGCGTTGTTAGCTGTGGAACATGGATACTGGGAACTGAACTCAGTACCCTGCCAGAGCAGTACATACCCTTATCTGTTGAGTCCTCTCTCCAGCCCCGAGAACGTCTTCACTGGAGTCTTCCCCAGCTGCTGTGGGCAGGGGGATTCCAGGTGCTTCTGCAATGCTTTGTGCTTTACCACAGACTCTGAAACAATGTCTGTGTCATTCCCACTAACTACAAAAGGACAAAACCCTCCAATCAGTGGATAGTTTATACTTTGGAGGAATAAGAAATCGTTCTGGCCTTGGGCTGGAGAGGCAGATAAAAGTCATCACAAGCAAAGCCTACAGTCCTAGCATCCAGGAAGCAGTGGCTGGGGCCTCGCTGCAAGCTTTAAGATAGCAGGGCTAAGGTGGGGACTGGATAGATGGCTCAGCGGTTAAGGGCACTGACTGCTCCTTCAGAGGACCAGGGTTCAACTCCCAGCACCTTCATAACAACTAACAACTGTCTGTAACTCCACGCAGACATACATGCAGGAAAAAACACCACTGCACATTAAAGAAAAGAAAAATGGGGCTGGAGAGATGACTCAGAGGTTAAGAGCATTGGCTGTTCTTCCAGAGGACCTGAGTTCAATTCCCAGTACCACATGGTGACTCACAACCATCTGTAATGAGATCTGGTGCCCTCTTCTGTCCTTCAGGCATGAATATGGGCAGGACACTGTATATATAATAAATAAATAAATGTAAAAAAAAGAAGAAAGAAAAATGATTAGCCTCAGCAAAACAGTGAGCTCTAGGCCAGTAAGGGCTGCATAGTGAGAGCCTGTCTCAAAACAAAAATAAAGTGCTAGCTGGACCTGGTGGCATATACCTGGTGTAATCCCAGAGCTTGCAAGGCTGAAACAGGAAGATGGCAAGTTCAAGACCAGCCCGGGCTACTGAGCTACATAGCGAGTCCCAGCCTTGGATATACAGTATGATCCTGTCTCCAAATAAAAGGAAAAGATAGGACTGGAGATGTTTTTTGTTGGTAGACTGCTTTTCTGGCGTGCCCAGAGACCTAGGTGTCTTTCTCAGCACAGCCAAAAACCAGGTGGTGGTGCCACTCACCTGCATCCTGGCACTTGGGAGGCTCAAGAGTGTGAGGCCAGCCTGGACTATGTGTGGCCTTTCTGTAAAAAGAAAGGAAAATAAAGGGTTAAAGGATGGGCCAGGTTAGCCGAGGGCAGAGGTCTGAGAGCCTTGGAAGGACCAAGCATTGCTCTCAGGTGAGTGGAAACAAGAAGCATGCCACTGTCTGAAATCCACCTAGACCTCAAAAAGTTTGCATCCTGTGTTTTTCTGTTTCTATAATACAGCCCCACTGTCCCTCATCTACTCTAGTTCAGCCTTCCCTTGCGTAGAGGAAGATGCTGCCTAGACTTCTGTGCAGGGTGGGGGTGTTCCTGCAAGGGCAGTTAAAAACGATGTGAACCATAAGTTTCAGCAAGAAGGCTGGTCATGATAATATCCACTAACTCCTGCATTTCAGGGACTTCATCTTTTTTAGAGCATCATGAAGCCTTAAGAATCCCAGGGTCCTTTCAGATAGCATAGTACATCTGGTGATCTTTGATTTATTCCCAAAACTTGAAGCCAGGAAGTGAATTCCCTTTCACTCAGTTCCTTTGCATTTCTTGTCACGTGCTATTTTTATTGCTAGCCTTCTACTAAGAGCAGAAACCCTCACTGCCAACTCGATGGTGCTGTGCATGCCATCTGGACCCTGTACACTTTAGTTTCAGTAAGTTAATGTTAGTGAATTTGTAGCTATTCCTGGCAAGCCCCTTCAGAACATCAAAACAGTAATCGAAGGGTTTGTGGTTTTACTCATGGCTTGTTTCAGTAGCCTTGAACAGGTTTATTTAAAGGTACAAAGTTCTGAACTGATATTCAGAAATGGTTAAAACAGACAGTCTAGAAAAAAGCCCCAAAACTAATTTAAAAAAAAATCTAGCCAGGCAATGGTGGTGCACGCCTTTAATCCCAGCACTCGGGAGGCAGAGGCAGGTGGATCTCTATGAGTTCGAGATTAGCCTGGTCTACAGAGCTAGTTCCAGGACAGGCTCCAAAACCACAGAGAAACCCTGTCTCGAAAAACAAAACAAAACAAAAAAACAAAAAAATATGTATTTTCAGGTCAGCAGCACAGTGGCCATGGGAAAAGAAAAATTCTACAGCATATTTCCGAGGATCAAGGTAATTATATTTTCTGACCTGTAATAACAATATTCTTCCAAGCAGTGGGTAAAATTATGCAATTTTGAGGGTCTAATGTATCCTGTTGCTCAAAGGGAAAGCTAAAATAACCAAGAAATGAACGTGGAATGATAGTTAGGCATAGTAGCACACATCTGTAATCTTGCACTCGACGCAGGCGCAGAAATGGACGTGGAATGATGATCCAGCGTAGTGACACACATCTGTAATCTTGCACTCAAGAGACAGAAGTAGGACCACAAGCCCCAGGCCTTCCTCGTCTTCAGTATTGGGTTCCAGACCAGCCTGGTCCATAGGTTAAGTTCCAGTTTCCAAGCCAGCCGGGATTATATGGTGAGACCTGTCTCAAAACAGCCACCATCACCACCACCAACAAAATGCGTACTGTCAGGATCTTAAGCCTGAGAAGAATCCAGTTGTGCCGGTTAGTTTTTGTCAACTTAATCCAAACTAGAGTCACCTAGGAGGAGAGAACTTCATTGAGAAAATACCTCCCCTCAGATCAGTGTACAAGATGCCTGTGGGCATTTTCTTTTTGATGATTGATGTGGGAGGGCCTGTCTCTTGGTGGGCCATGCCTCCCCTGGGTATGTGGTCCCAGAAAAGATAAGAAAAGTAGCTGAACATGGCCCTGGCTGGAAATAAGCCAGTAAGTGGCTTTCCTCTGTGGCTCCTGCTTTTGCAATAGTTGCTCCCCGATTTCCTCAAAGATCAATGTGATCAGGATATGTAAGCCAATCAGACCTTTCTTCCCCAAGTTGCTTTTGGTCATGGTCTTATCACCACAATAAAAAACAAAGTAGGACATAAGCTATTTGCCAAATCACTCACAATTAAACTGGAATTCAACGAAGTCAAGTCCCCGACAGTTAGTCAGTATTTGTAGAGTGCCATCTATGGGGCAGAGTGGATGGTCCTCTTCCTGTGTACAGTTCCCTAGACACAGCTTGTCATGTCACTGTGCCTCAATCTCTCATGGCTACCTTGGCAGGGATCATCACCAGGTATCCTGACTGCCTTGTGCTCAGACCATGTGACTGCCAAATAGTACTTAGTGGCACAGAGTGAGGTTGGGGAAAGGAGAGGAAAGAAGAGGTGGTAGGAAGATAAAAAGCCCTGGCTGTGTTCTGCCTCTGACAGGTAGTTGCTACAGTCAGTATCCGTGGAATGGGTAATAGACCATAAAGAAGAGAGTTCATAGTTTCTGTAGTGGTGTGCTGTCTATCTGAGATCACCTTCTTTTTGGGGGGGGGGGGCAGGGTTCTACTGTATAGCCTAGACTAGCCTGAACTTGAGACCTGCTTGCTTTCCGAGTAGCTAGGATTATGAGCATGTAATCACTGTGGTCTTGTCTTTTTTTGTTTGTATATATTTTGAGATAGGGTCTCACTTTGTAGCCCTGACTGGCCTAGAGCTCTCTATATAGTTCAAACTAGCCTTGAACTCACAGAGATCCTCCTTCGCCTCGTGAACACTGGGATTAAAGATATGTGCTTCTATTCCTAGCTTGTTTTCAAATTTAAATACTATATTGGTTTTCAGATTTAAATATTATATATTCTTGGTTGGCAACCAAGAATAGCTATCACAGTGCACGGCAAAGACCGTGTAGCTATTTTGGTGAGTGGTGGTTGTATAGCCACACAGCTGTAAAAGGCAATGATGATAGGTATTGGTTGAACTTTCTAAAAAAGAAAACCATTCCCTGAAATAGAGCTGTGGTGACTAGAGCATTAGTGCCTTAGGGTAACTGTGATGAAACACCATGACCAAAGGCAACTTCAGGAGGAAAGAGTTAATTTCCTTCACAGTCCCATAGAACGATTCATCATCAAAATGGCTGCAGAGGAATGCATGCTACTTACTGGCTTGCACAGCCTGCTTTCTTATAGAAAGCAGCCCAGGGATGGCACCACCCACAATGGGCTGGGCCCTCCCCCATTGATCACTAATTAAGAAAATGCCTTACAGCCAGATCTTAGGGAGACATGTCCTTAACTGAGGCTCCCTCCTCTCTGATGACTCTAGCTTACAACAAGTTGACATAAAACTAGCCAGTACAATCATATTGACCAGATGCAGGCCAAATGTGGTGGCGCACACTTATAATCCCAGTGCCTGAGAGATTACCAATCAGGATCAGGAATTGAAGGCCACATTTGGCTATATGGTGAGTTCGAGGGTAGCCTGGGCTACATAAGTAAAGAAAGACTCAATACTTCCCATCTTTGATGGGTAAATTGGGAGTAGCCTGAACCACCAAAAATGCTGTACTACCCACGATACCCTCCCTTTACTGGACCGGACCCAGCGAGTTATCCCATCTGTGCCAGCAGCTGCTCCCTGGCCAGTACTGCTCACTTGTTAGGGATTGGGGACATTATGGTGTATGCCATATAGATTTATGTTCTGTATTTTCTCCGTAGGACAAGCCCAGAGAGAGATCCTCTCATTCTTCTGTCTCGGAAAAATCCCAAACTCGTTGATGCAGAATACACCAAAAACCAGGCCTGGAAATCTATGAAAGTAATCAGCAACCATCTGCCCAGAGCCATAGCAGTGGTGACTCTGAGAACAGTGCCAGCTGGGTAGAATTTCAGATTAGGTGTGCGCTCAGCGGTGAGGTGACCGTGGAGCAAGTCTGTGCACCAGTATTAGCGTATCTGTAACATTCTGTCTTCCAGACTTTCCTCACGGTGCTATGCTGAGTGTGCCAGTCACTCTGAAGACTTGAGGGTTTGTGAGCTTCTCCTGAGAGGCCAGATAGCAAATGTGGGTCTGCCCAGGTCATTACTGCATGTCCTGCAGTAACAGGGTGAAAGGAGCAGGTAGCTTTCACAACATGACTATTTTCTAGTTATTTATGGGCACCAAAATTTGAATTTCATGTCTTTTCATTCTTTCCCTTTTTTTTTTTTTTTTTTTTTTTGAGACAGGGTGTCACTACATAGCTCTAGCTGTTCTGGAACTCACTATGTAGATCAGGCTGGCCTCGAACTCATAGAGATCAGCTTGCCTCGCTCTGCCTCCCAAGTGCCGGGATTGAAGTTGTATGTCGCTATACCTGCAGTTCATGTTATTTTTACATACCAAAGATATATTTCTTTCTCTTTTTTTCCCCCAGTCCCTTGAAAATGTGAGAATATCTAGAACATGAGTTCTGTGCCATCACATGGTGGGCTGGATTTGGTCTGTGGGCTATAGTTCAGCAATCCCTGGTTTAAATGAATGGTTCTCAGTGGCTGTAGAGTATAACCTCAGAGCTTAAACAGTGAGTTAAATGACTAAGTTTCTGGGGTCAGAGTTCCAGGAATCTTCATTTCCTTAAAATATGAAAAATGTGACCTTTAGTTTTAAGGTCCATCTGTCCTGACTGTGACTTCTTGCCTTAAGTAAAAATTTAAAGTCCTAATTTCCTCATTTGCAATTTCAACACAGCATATGAGAAAAAAGGTTTAAGCTTCATGGAGGAAAACCCAGTGTATATCTGAAATTATCTAAATAGATTTTATTTATACATTTTCATTGTTGCCATAGTGGGGACCAAACCTTCTCCTCAGACAGTCTACATGAGCTACACCATTAGCCTGTTCTGTTTTTAATTTTAATTTTAATTTTTTGTTTTAGCTGGGTAGTGGTGGCGCATGCCTTTAAGCCCAGCACTCGGGAGGCAGAGACAGGCAGATCTCTGTGAGTTCGAGGCCAGCCTGGTCTACAGAGCAAGTTCCAGGACAAGCTACAAAGCTACAGAGAAACCCTGTCTCGAAAAGCCAAAAAAAAAAAAATTGTTTAATGTGTATGAGTGTTTTGCCTGCATGTATGTATGTAAGTGTACATGTACATGTGCCTGGTGCCTGCAGAAGAGGGTGCTGGAGTTATGGACAGTTGTCAGCTGCCATGAGGATGCTTGGAATTGAGCCCAGGTCCTCTGGAAGAGCAGCCAGTGCTCTTAACTTGTGAGCCCCTCTCCAGCCCCACCCTTAGCCTATCTTATGCAGTTTTAGTCATACTGGAGCAAAGCAGTTTAAGAAACCTTAACACAAATATGCACAGGGAATTCAAGCACATCCACAGTTAGTGACTTGGAGCCTAACGTGGGCTATGAAACCTATCTCAAAAACGAAACAAAGAAGGAAAAGGGCAGCAAAAGCTAAGAGATGAAGAACCATTCATTTAAACCAGGAATTGCTAAATTATAGCCCACAGACAAAATCCAAGCTAACGTGTGGTGGTGTAGATCGTGTTCTAGCTGTTTTCACACTTTGATTCAGCACACAGGTTGTTAGCATCCTCTGTAGAGGGGGCGGTGAGCAAATAGGCAAGAGCAAGCCGGAGGGCTTTGTGGGCTTTTGTGAGAAATGTCATGTCACCTAGTGAAATGTTAGCACTGGCTTGAACAATAATAGGCTCAATGAATGTCTCTGGGAGTTACGACCGTGAGCTCCATAAATCAGCGCTCCTGACTGTGTGTGTGTAGCTCACACGGAGGGAGGTGGGTGATGCACCATGACTTCTTAGTTCAAAGGAAGGTAGCCTGACTTCAGGTGAGTTCAGACTCTAAAACCAAACAGACCTGAGTCCAAACCATTGCTGCTATTAAGATGACATGACACCAAGCAAGTTCCCGCTGGAAACCTTGGGCTCCTCAGTGGTCTAGTGAAGATGATAATGCCTCCTGGGCGTATTTTGTTCGTCACGATGCTCAAGTGAGGTTATGTTGGTGAAATGTTTTAACAGTGCTAGTGGTGAGAACTGCCTTTTCACCTGCAGGATACCTTGGGAAAGCCAGCTGCTAAGGATGTTCACCTGGTAGATCACTGCAAGTACAAGTAAGACTTCCAGTTACTTCCGTCTGTATTGCTTTCTAAACTCTTCACTTTGGAGACTTTCATCTCAAGTGTTATGTTAGTTAATTTGGTTGGCTTTCCCTGAGGCTTGCAATGCACTGACTTGAGTCCTGTGAGGAATATGGAGAAGAATGAGACATGGTTCCTAATTAACTACCATTCATTAAAGTGGCAGGTTCACCTCTCCCCACAGCCCTCCTCCCAATAGTTAGATTACATATCTGCCATAGTAAGGCATGTTACAATGCGGAGTTCCGGGTACATCTTGGCATTGGAGCATGTGCTTGCTCAGCATGATGGAGGCCCTAGGTTCATTCCCATCATCGCAACAAACAGGCAAACTGAGGCTGGGAGGAGGATTGAACTGGGACTTGGGAGTGAGGCCATTGGTTACACCCAGTGGAACTCGCAGGGCGGTGCTCCTCTGCTGGAGACAGCTGCATGAGTGAGAAACGCTGAGACAAAAGCAGTCTTCTCTCCGCGGGGAGCCTCCTCTTGAGGGCTGATTAGCTTAGACTTGTCTCCAGGGCTGTCTCTGGCCTGATGGACTGATGAGGGAAACGAAGACTTGGGAGCCTGACTGGCGATATCCAGGAAGACGGCTGTCTCTGGCCTGGTGGACTGATGAGGGAAACGAAGACTTGGGAGCCTGACTTACTGTCTAACGCAGTGTGTAGCCGGGGTGAGCGTGAGCTTCTGCCCCTCCCTTCTACCTCTCAAAGGCTGGGGTCATAGGCGTGTTCCACCGTGCCCATTGTGGAATTTTTTACTCTTTTCAAAACGTGTTTTTTTTACATTTATTTATTTTATGTGGGTGCATGTGTGCCATTGCATACATGTGGAGGTCATACTACAACTCAGTAGGATCGGTTCTCTCCTTCACCCTCCAGGCTCTGAAAATGTGATGCAGGACCTCAGGCTTGGTGGCGAGCCATCTTTATAGCCCAGTTTTATTACTTTTGGTTTTTAATGTATATCATTATTATTTCATGCCTATATTATTTATATAGGTCTAAAATCTATTAAAAACAAAACAAAAACCTATTATTTCTTTCTGATCTTATTTGTTTTCTACCTAGCACATAGCTACTGGTCCCATATAACTCTTTCTGGAGAAATTATTTCTTTTATTTATCTGATATTCCTGGAACAACCTGCAGCTCCAACCCAGGAAAAGCAAGGAATTTATGGAAACTGCACAGATATATACCCGATGTGGTTTTGAAGAGTGACAATAGGGCATGGTGGCTCAATCCCTACAGTCTCAGCACTTGGGAGAATGAGGCAGGAGGATTTCTGTGAGTCTAAGGCTAGTCCAAGGTGAAGCGTGAGACTATGTCATCGTTAGGGTTTCTATTACTGTAATAAAATAGCATGACCAAAACCCACTTAAGGAGAAAGGCTTTATTTCAATTTCTAGCCTGCAGTCCATCACCCAGGGGATCAGGGCAGGAACTCAAGCCAGGTACTGAGCAGAGGCCACAGAGGAGTACTGCTTATTGGCTTGTTCCCTATGGCCTGCTAAGCCTGCTTCCTTATATGACCCGGAACAGCTTGCCCAGGGGTGGCATCACCCCCAGTGAGCTGGGCTCTCCCATGCCAATCATTAATCAAGGAAATGCCCCTACAGACTTGCCTATAGATGAACTGATAGAGGAGTCTTCTCAACTGAGAGTCCTTCCCAAGTGGCCCTAGTTGGTGTCAAGGTGACAACTAACCAGTGTACAGTCTCAAAAAAGGAATGAATTACAAAAGGGAAGGCGGGAGCCTAAAAGCAGAGCAGGAGTGAGGGAATGGGGTGGGGGTGGGGGGGAGGCCCTGTTTGCAGCAGCAGCTGCAGAAAATGAAGTGTGCTGTCTTCTCTTTCTCAGGTATCTGTTTAATTTCCGAGGTGTAGCTGCAAGTTTCCGGTTCAAACACCTCTTCTTGTGTGGTTCGCTGGTCTTCCATGTTGGCGATGAGTGGGTTGAATTCTTCTACCCACAGTTAAAGCCATGGGTTCACTACATCCCAGTCAGAACAGACCTCTCCAATGTCCAGTAAGCACTTACCTCCCAACTAAAGTTTCCTATGACCATTTTCTCCTAAGTCCAGCCACCTAAGGCATTTCCTCAGGATGATTTCATTTTTAATGAAACCTCCCTCCTCCCCCCGTACCCACTGTACACTGCTGTGTATTATCCAGGTAGGGATACATGGGATTGATCCTGAAGAGTGCTTTAATTCACAGTGCTGATTCTAACGTAATGTGTACGTGAAGTGAGAGGCTTTGCTCTTTCAACAACTGAAGGTAGATTTGGCCTTGTTGTGTTGTCAATTAGTGAGGCCTTAGCAGAGTCTTTCATGATGGGAGACAGAAAGAGGTGTGGAGAAGAGCTAGGAATGGGAACCAGCTCCCTCCTCTGGCTAGAACAAGAATTTGGAGAGCAAGCTGGAAATTAAAATTTGTGTGTGTGTGTCTGTGTGCGTGTGTGCGTGTTGTGTGTGGGCGGTAGCACTTGTGAGTGAGCATACGCACATGCCATTGCATATGTGGTGGTCAGAGAATAACTCCAGGAGTCTGGTCTTGCCTTCTGCCTTGCTGAGGCTGGGTGTCTCGTTTAAGCAACTGTGCTGTATACCCCAGGCTGACTGGCTCTCGGGCTTCCTGGTGACTCTCCTGTCCCTGCCTCCTGCTGAGATAACAAGATTGCCATCACATCCAGCTTTTCACATGGGTTCCAGGGTAGACTTGTCTTGTCAGACTGTTGCTGCCACCTGCTGAGCCATTTTTCTGGCCCCAGAAATGATTTTTTTTGTTTGTTTGTTTGTTTTGGTTTTTCGAGACAGGGTTTCTCTGTAGCTTTGGAGCCTGTCCTGGAACTAGCTCTTGTAGACCAGACTGGCCTCGAACTCACAGAGATCCACCTGCCTCTGCCTCCTGAGTGCTGGGATTAAAGGCGTGGGCCACCACCATCCCGTTAGAAATTATTTTTTATACTTGGTTTTTTATGATTATTGTAACAATCTTTAACTTGTATTTTTTTCCCTTTGTCTTTTGTATTTTTTGAGATACCATTTTATGTAACTCAGGCTGTCTTCAAACTTGCTATATAGTTGAGGTGGCCTTGAACTCCTGATCCTCCTGCCTCTACCTCCCACGTGCTGGGATTATCAGCATACACCATGCCCCATCATTCCTGGTTTTGTATATAGAGGTCTTTTTCTTTGCTATTACTTTAGTTCTTTAGGCACCCTGATATCTTTTTTTTAAAGAAATTATCTACAACCTACAGATCTACAGATTTATCTGTTGTCTTTCTTACTTGGTATTAATGAGTGTGGTATATATTTTAAAAGCCTATGGTGTGTATGTGTGTGTGTGTGTGTGTGTGTGTGTGTGTGTGTGTGTGTGTGTGTGTATCTGTTTTTGGTGCATGTGTATTTGGTCATGTGCGTATGAAGACCAGAGGTCAATCTTAGGTGTTGTTCTTCAGGGGCCAAACCTTTTGTTCTTTTTGAGACAGATTCTCTTACTGGGACCTTGTGCTTGCTTATTATAATTGGCTGGTTGACTAGCAAGCTCCAGGGATCCATTGGTCTCCACCTTACTAGCACAGGAATTAAAGCACAAGCCACCATTCCAGGACTTCTTACGTGGGTACTGGTGTTGAACACGGGTCCCTGTGCTTGCATGGCAAATACTCTAGCAGCAGAGCCATCTCCCCAACCTCTACAGTGTCCTGGTTCTTGTCATTTTAGGGAACTGTTGGAATTTGTAAAAGCAAATGATGGTATTGCTCAGGAAATTGCTAAAAGGTAAGCTCTATTCATTTGTTCTTTTTTGTCCTCATCTGTCCTAAAGTTTTCTAAATATAGTTACATGATAATGTCCATACCTCAGCTTCGTTACAAAGGTAAGCCAGAATTAAAGCTGTCCTGGAGCCAAATACACAGTCCACAAATGCTCCATGTTTTATACAAATAGATTTCAGTCTTTTAAGATTCATTTTACTTTTAAATCGTATGTCTGTTTGTGTCTGGGTATGGGTATATACACATCAGTGCTGGTGCCCAGGAGGTCAGAGGCCTCTGCACCCCTGGCACTGGAGTTAAAGCAGTCATGAGCTGGTCCTTTGCCAGAGCAATACACTCTTAACCACTGAACCCTCTCTCCAAGCCCTAGACCTCAGTCTTTGAGGAACTAAGACAGATGTTTTTAGCTGAGCGTCATGACTCACACCTGTAACCCCAGCAACGGAAAGACTGAGTCAAGAGAACTGCTTTGAGTTCCTGGCTAGCCTGGGCTATGAAGTGAATTTTAGGCTATCCTGAAGTAAAAAGTAAGACATCTCAAAACTCCAAATCACACTAAGACAACAACAACAACAACAAAAAACTTAAGTGTTTATAATGAATATTGGCTGGTAATGCTTGTTTTTGGAAACAAACATTAAGTTCTATTGCTAAATACATACATAGGGATATGACAGTTACAGGACTGGTTGTGAGGTGCAGGTGAGTTAAATAGAATACTCAGAACAAGGCTCATGATAAAGCAGCCTAACCATATGTAGGCTTGTTATTATTAAAGCCTGTGATGTAAAATGCTCTTGTTAATCTTATCTCTAGGGGAAGCAGGTTCATCATCCACCATTTGCAAATGGATGACATCACCTGTTACTGGGAGAGCCTCTTGACTGAATACTCCAAGTTCCTGTCCTATAATGTAACGCGAAGGAAAGAGTATGGTCAGATCATTCCCAGACTTCTGAAAACTGAACTGTAGTCGTCATCAGAGAACCGGAATCCTGACAGTGGATCTGAGGCGTTCTGTGGTGACTTGTGTACCATGAGCGTGACAACGTAGACTTTGAACACCGTTGGCCAAGCCAAACTCCCAGTTTTCCTTATTATGTTGTATCCGAAGGGAGTAACAAGAACGATCTAAAATGTGTGTGATGAACAGCTCTCCGAAATCATGAAAGACGGATTTAGAACTGCATTCTAACTTTCATTTTTCTCATGAGCAATCACAGCTTGTGCCTCAGGTCATCTCCATGTATCATCACTGTGAAATTGACTGGCTCCGTGTGAAGATGCCCTTTGTCCTGTTATTTGGAGCAGGCCATCCATCGTTTGGTATAATTCATATCTGCATCTCTGAAGTTATTCTAGGCTTGATGTCCGTTGCTTTATTTTAATGTAGAAATCCTATGGGGTTTGTGAAAAGTACCACAGTGACCATTTCCTGAAGAGCTAAGGGAAGCAATGGCTGTGCCGTGCAGCGTTGCTGGTGTTCTCTTTTATAGAAGCATAAATTCTTTGGCCCTCAGGAGGTTTCCGTAATGCTTCAATTGCATGAGTAAGTTTTGCAGTTGGGTTTCAAGTGCCCATTTTGTGCCTTCATGCCCTTTTTATTCTCTCTCTAAAGGAGAGAGATGAGGAGAGAAATTTCTTAATACATTTAGGAAGCAGTCTTGTTTAAAAAAACAAAAACAAAACAATGTCCCTGTAATACTAACACTTCTGAAGTAGAGGCCGGAGGATGAGTTCATGGTCACCGTCAGCTACACAAGGGTTCAAGGACAACCTGGCTACAGGAGGTCCTGTCTCATGAAACTCTTAACTAACCTTTTGCACACCTTTGATTTTGCCTTCTTAGGTTAGTAGCAGCAGGACTATCTCAATTTGCAGAGACCATGATCTTCATATGTGCACACATCATGAAGTGGCAATTCATAGAGCATTTAGCTGTCATTTTTACTCCTACATGAGATATTTTAGTGTAAGTCATTATTGGAGTACTTCCTTATTTCCCTTCTGAAACAGATGTATGAACAGTTCGTTCAAGTTACACTTCCAACATCACCTTTCTGGGCTTCATTCTTGGCCACTAGGGACTACTGTAACAATCTGCTCATGCCTGTATGATACGTTGTCACACTGCAGTGCAGTTACTTGGCTGTTTCTTCCATTGTTCTGTAAGCTTGTTGATGGTGAGAATGATGTTTTGCTGCTCTTGACGACTCCATTATCCAGCACAGTGCCTCACCACAGGACAGTTACTGAAGAACTGTTGGGGTACAGGTGAGTGGGGGATAGACTGACTTAACTAAATTCTATTTTTAAATTGCTCAGTTACTGACTGCAGAGTAGATGAGATGCATTGTAAGAAATAGATCAGTGCAGATCCTCACTTGCCCTCTCGAGTAGCAAGGGGTATCTTTGTTTTAAAAACAACAGAAGTTACTCAGATTTTATACTGTTCTGTGTACCTCAGTGTAGATGGTTTGAGAATGACGTGTAACACTATGTGAAGTGTATGCTTTTGAAAATAGTTCGTATGCTCATACTTGTGAAGATTTTGTTATCATTCATACTAGCTCAGCTCCAAACTTACCATTTTCTCCTCAGAAAATTCATCCTCTCTACTGTGGAAAAGGTATAACCAAATATAATGTGTTTTCTAAGAGTTGTACTTGGTGAACTTGCCCAAGGGAACCTGCTGACCCAAGAGAAAATTAACAGGAAGAGCTTTTGGGTTTGATGAACAGAATTCAACTCCATGGGCTGGGGAACAAGGAGTGGTTCCAAGCAGTGATGAATGAGATCCTTCACTGATGGCTACCCTGTTTGCAAGCCATGTCCTGAGGATGAAAGAGAGGTGTGTTAAAGTGTGCTTTGATCACTCCCCATGACAACCTTGTGACTTTGAGACCCTTCAAAATGACAGAGTACAGGAGAGGCAGAGTACTTTACTGTGGTACAAGAAGGTTAGCTCTGATGGCCTGGGAAATATTGTTACAGAGGAGAGGGGGGCCCCTTGTTTGTCCCGACCACCCGGCTAGCTTACACCCAAAATAACCACACAGAGACTGTATTAATTAAAACATTACCTGGCCCATTAGCTCTAACTTCTTATTGGCTAACTCTTAGATCTTGATTTAGCCCATTTCTATTAATCTATATATTGCCACATGGCTGTGGCTTACAGGCAAAATTCTAACCAGCATTCTGAGGCAGAGGATCCATGGCATTTTTGACTCTGCCTTTCTCCCAGCATTCAGTTCTGTTTTCTCCGCCTACCTAAGTTCCACCCTATCAACTAGGCCAAGGAAGTTAGTTTCTTTATTCATTAACTAATGAAAGCAACACAGACAGGAACTCCTACACCAAAATATGGGAGGCTGACTGAGTAAGAGAGTTGGAGAGAGATGAGCAAGAGCAGGCACAGGGAGCAGAAGCCAAGGTCCGAGGTAGCAAAGGCAACTTTACAAATGAATCGTTGGGGCTGAGTGGCAGAGCACTTGCCTGGTATAGGTTCAATTCTCAGTACCACCTCATACAACAAAATCAGTTTGTAAGGTTAGTGAGATCTGTTATCATTTGTGTCTGTCTACAGAACACAGGCTCCTGGGGATGTTTGAGTTATATGTAAATGATTTTGTCAATGTCTGTCCAGCCTTTGCCTGAGGCTACCCTGATTCCAGAATGACTCTAGCCCCAGATCTGAAGATCAATCCCAAGACCTCAAGAATGGCAGATAAATGCGAACACTCAGCTTTTCCTTCAGGTAAGGCAGACAGGCAATACAAACATTTATTGGTCTTACCGGCCTTATAACCTTAACCCCAGTGCCCACCTTTGAAAAGAAAAAGTGGGGGAGGACCAAACAGGTGCAAACTAGAGCCAGGTATTAGGATCTCAATTCTTCATTTAACAGATAATTACTAGAAGCAGGCAGATCTCTGAGTTTGAGGCCAGCCTGATCTATAGAGCAAGGTATAGAACAGCCAAGGCTACACAGAGAAATGGGGGAGGGGGAGAAATAATAGAGACTCCCGGTTAAACACAGATTGGTGATCCAGAAGTGCAGAGATGAATGTTCAGCTTCAGTCCTCTTGAGAGAGCTCAGCAAATAGGAAATTACGACACTACAGTAAGTGTTGACAGGTGTTTCATCTAAGGCACTTCTCTGGACCTCATCTTAGAGATGTCCCACAGTCGGCTCCCCAGATCCTGCTTTCTATATATACACAGATCTCCTTGTGAAAGTTCCTAATTAATTATTTAGTGCACTATGGAGGTGGCTGCAGAGCACCACTGAGCTGTGTATCCAGTCGGGTACTTTAACTAGAAAAGAAGGAAGTAGGTGAAGAAGTTCGCAAAGAATATGGGATATGTGCTAACTGCTGAGGATTAAATATTACACAAACCAACTGGGAATATTTTACCTTGGTGGACTTCTTTTGGTTTTGCCTTGGTGATTTGCTTTAAGGGAAAAAAAAGTGTAGGGGCTGGAGAGATGGTTCAGCAGTTAAGACAGTTAAGAACATTGACAGCTTTTCCAGAAGTCCCCCGAGTTCGATTCCCATGAACCACTTAGTGGCTTACAGTCATCTGTAGTGGGATCTGATGCCCTCTTCTGGCCTGTAGGTGTATATGCGGATAGAGAACCATATACATTTGAAAAAAAAAAAAAAAAGTGTGCGTGTGCGCCCGCGGGTGTCCTGAACTGGTATGGTACTCTGGAGCTGGAGTACAGGTGGTTGTGATATGCCTGATATAGGTGTTGGGAACCATGCTGTGGTCTTGTAAAGCCAGGGTTGGTGGGCCTCATCATGTATGGCCAAATCAGGTCTTGAGCTGATATAATCCTCCTGCACCACTTCCTAAAGGCTTAAATTCCAGACATGGGGCGCTTCATCCAATAAGAGGGCATTGCAATGAAAACTAGACTTCGAAGCACATGTTCTTAGCAGAAGGTAACGGGAAATAATAGTTCCAGTTATTAAGCGATTAAAATTCTAGATCTTTTGCCCTCTCAGAGTAATAAGCCTACGAATACTTGTAGCGGAACCCATGCTGTAAAAAGATGTCCACAGCGGATGCTTCAAAAAGCCTTCTCAAATCTTGGAGCTATACGGCTAAACCCTAATGCCAGAGCAAGGGTGAACCCTGCTCGGTCCACCAGAGAAGCTTGGTGATGCTTGGGCTTGGCACATCGCCTGTCTCTTTCCGCACGCCACTTGCACTGCATAAAGTACTGTCGCCTTCAGCGTGGGCTTTCTGAATCTTAAACGAGTCACCTCACTTAACGCCGTGAGCACCCTTAGGCTGAGCGGAGCCCGCCCCAGACCAAATGGCCCAGTAGACCCCAGCTACCGGGCGCGAGCACCTTAGCATTTCGTTAAAAAGATAGCACCGCCGCCAACTCACTTCCGGGGCACGACCGTCACTCACCCTCCCCTAAGCGGAAGAGCTTTCAGCCAGGGTTCCGCTGTCGTCCCTCCCTTCGGCCTTTTGCACCACGAAGGGCGGGACTTCCGGTCTCGTGCTTCCGAAGTAAGCCGACCGGGGACCGGATGTGAGGTCCGGTGTTCCGAACACGGTCCTGCTCCGCTGTGCAGGTCACCCTCACCCACGGTGCTCGCCGGCCCCAGGGTGCCTGTCTCCGGGTGGGAGAGAGCCATGGAGGCGCCACCGCCCGCGCCCCGCAGCCTCCTGTGCCGGGCCTGGGGTCCCTTTCCCCGAGTCTTTGCTGCCGGCGCTGTGGCTGCGGATTCCCAAGGCTTTGCGGAGGATCGGGAGGCGCACTCCCGCGTCTCCGAACCCGGTTCCCGGGAATCCGGATGGGACCGCCTCCGGCAGCTGTTTGCCAAAGAGTAAAAAGGCCCCGGGTGTGTGGGGAGGGTGGCTGGGGGGCGCCGGCCGCTGCGCGTGGTCCTAGTGACGCGACGCTGACGTTCTCTCTGCCTGCTCGTAGTGTCCTTCCATGCGTGGTCGGCACGCTGGTGTTTGAGTCAAACTCATTCAAAGTCACGCTCTTAAAACAGCATCGTACCCTAATTTTATATATTGGAAAAACCGGACCACTCCTGTTATTATCATATGGTAATCACTGGGAACTATATTTAGAAGTCCACACTAACATTCTTTTTCATATTTCATTTGGTCTCAGACTTTGATCTTTCTTGACCAGTAGTGGCCCTATATACTTCAAGTGGGAATTGGGGAGGGGCAGAGAGAATTGTCAATTTTGTTTTATTTTGCACAAGAAACTAGAAACAGTGACAGCTGTTCTCCCTCCCTTCTCCGCTCTTTCCTTCCTCTCTGCCCCGGTGTTCCCACCTCCATTTTTATGTGTGTTCGTTTTGTGGTATGTGCCCAGAGGCATCAGAACTCCGTGAATGTGGAGTTCACCTGTAGTTGCAAGTCAGCTGACAAGGGTTCTGGGAACTGAACTCCGATCAGTTTTTATGTAGATGACTTTTTAAAAGTTCTGTTCAATGTAAAATTTAAATTATGGCAGTTTTCCTGTTAATGTGAATGTAAGGATTTGTTTCCTAAATAGTTTTAACTTTTTTGTGCATGAAGGCAGAGTAAATAATGGTTCCCTTAGGAGGGTCACTACAGGAGTGCCATATTGTTTAACTATTTTAAGAGTCCATCCTGGAAACAAAGATCTAGTTCTTATATATTTGAGAAGCATAAATTGAATTAAACAGCTCTTCCTTACTTTAGATTGACCTGTGCTGCCTATTGCATAGTAAATTTTCTCAGGACTTTTTTTCCCTTCTATGATTTTAAAGCTAGGCATGGAGGCCCATGCCTGCAGTACCATCTCCTGAGGTGAAGGCGGAAGGATCAGGAGTTCCCAGGCACAGTGAAATGCTGTCTCAATAAAGAGATGACTCTCACTGTGCTCTTCAGGCGGGCCTGGAACTCCCAGCCTCTCGAGCGTCATGAATATAGGCTGGGGCCACTGTGACAGCCTCCAGTGCTCGGTGTGGTGCCAGTCTGAGTGTGTCAGAAAGCCAGTGTTTAGTAAGGCTTTTGACTTCTTTTTTTTTCTTTTTTTTTAAAAAGAGATTTATTTATTCATTCATTCATTTATTCATGTGTTTGGATGTTTGCATGTGTGTGTGTGCACTGTGCAGGTGTTCATACCCAAGGGGGGCAAGAAGAGTCAGATGTCCTGGAGTTGGAACTGCAGACATTTGTGAACCCTCATGTGGGTGCCGGGAACTGAACCAGAGTCCTCTGCAAGTACAAGTTCTCTTACCCATTGAGCCAGCGCTCCAGCCTCTGGGTTTTAACATCTTTAGAATCCACATTCCAGATGTTTAAAATTCATATTTTATGTGTTGCTCTTAAAAATCTCATGAATTGGGTAGGAAAGATGGCTCAGAGGTTAAGAGCACAGTTTGCTTTTCCAGAGGTCTCGAATTCTATTCCCAGTAACCCTATGGTGGCTCACAACCATCTATAATGAGATCTGGCACCCTCTTCTGGCATGCAGGCAGAACACTGTAT
This sequence comes from Ondatra zibethicus, assembly GCA_004026605.1. Taxonomy (NCBI): domain Eukaryota; kingdom Metazoa; phylum Chordata; class Mammalia; order Rodentia; family Cricetidae; genus Ondatra; species Ondatra zibethicus. The sequence goes on from PVIU01000890.1 coordinate 238,432, forward strand.
ACATAATAATAAAAAATCTCAAGTTCATGTGGCGTTTATTGGCTTAGAATTTAAAAGTGGAAGTATTAGAAATATGCCTAAGTGTGCTTATTAATGAGTTTTCATATATGAGCATATATGTGCAAGCAACACTAGAAATCATGACCAGTATCCCAGGAGCTCCCCCTTGTGCCCTTTACTCCAAGGACAGCCACTATCCTAGTTTCCTAATAGCATAGAGTGCATTTGTTTACGACACATATGTGTTGCTGTTTTGGTTTTAGAGCAGGGTTTCATTATGTAGTGAAGGCTGGCTTCAAACTCATGATTCCCCTTCCCTCAGCCTCCTGAATGCTGTAATTACAGGTGTCCACCATTACACCTAACCTGTGCTGCTCTTATATAACTGCACTGTTTAACTCACAGAAGCATTTAATCAGTTCTGCCCATCACAGAAAGTGTGGTGTCAGCATTTGGGATACTTCGGAACACAGTATTGTGAATAACGTCCCAACAGCATTTTCTTTTTGGGGTTTTAGTGAACAAGAGAGAATTCCAAAGGAAGTTGACTACATCTGCAGGGCAGCTGTTTCAGCAGGCATCATTGGCTGGGCATATGGAGGAATACCTGCTTTTATTTATGCGAAAAACCGCTACATTGAGCAGAGTCAGGGGGAGATGTATCATAACCGCTTTGATGCTGTGGTAAGTATTGATGTGCTAATAGGACTACACCAATTTTACTATTCTCTGTATGCTTCATCTTTGTTAGGTCTTGAGTTGGGAGGATTTTGGAATGTCAGGGTGAAGAACTTAGATCTACACTTAACAGCAATGGAAACACTAATGCTAAAGTACCTAGATGAATTTTCTCCTTCAGCCACTGTTTAAAAGAAAGATCATTGTTTTCTAGTTTAGCATCTAACAATAGATCACTTACTGAATTTGCTGCATGCCTCTTTAGAATCCATTAGTCTGAAACAGTTCCTGCCAGTCTTGCCCTTGGGCAGTTTTAAAGATTGTAGACCATTTGTAGAATGCCCCTCAATTTAAATCTGCTTGATAGTTTCCATCTTAGGGTTTCTATTGCTATGAAGAGACACCATGACCATGACAACTCTAGGAAAACATTTAATTAGGGTTGGCTTACAGTTTCAGAGGCTTAGTCCATTATCATAGTGGGACATGGTGGCATGCAGGCAGAAGGAGCTGACATTTTTTTTTTTTGTTTGTTTGTTTTGGTTTGGTTTGGTTTGGTTTGGTTTTTTGAGACAGGGTTTCTCTGTAGCTTTGAGCCTGTCCTGGAACTAGTTCTTGTAACCAGGCTGGCCTCGAACTCACAGAGATCTACCCGCCTCTGCCTCCTGAGTGCTGGGATTAAAGGCGAGTACCACCACTGCCGGGCAGAGCTGACAGTTTTACATCTTGGTAGGTAGGCAACAGGAAGTGATCTGAGACACTGGGAGTGACTTGAACATTTATGAGACTTCAAAGCCTACCTCCGCAGTGACATGCTTCCTCCCACAAGGCCACACCTCCTAAGTAGTACCACTTCCTTTGGGGGCCATTTTCTTTCACACTACCACAGTTTCTCATGATAAAATTCAGATTTGTGAAAGGCGAAAGATTTAGAATCCCTCCACTCGGGATGTGGAGGCAGGTGGATCTCTGCATTTGAAGCCAGAGATCTCTGCTCTACAGAGTGAGTTCCAGGACAACCAGAACTACACAGAGAAACCCTGTCTCTCAAAAAACAAAATCATCAGATTTGTGGGCCTTGAGATGGGTCGGTGGCTAAAGATGCTTACTGCCAAGCTGAACAGCCTGAGTTTGGTCCCCAGGATGGGGGCAAGGAGAGACCAGACTCTTAATAAATTGTCCTCTGACCCGTGTGTATGCTGTGTGTATGCTGACTTGCACACGACAGACAGACAGACAGACGGAGGGGAGATCTAGACTTGATTTTTGCAGTACCCTAGAACTGATATTTCAGTATCTTGTTTTGGAAACATCCTGTTTATTCTCTGACTCTTGATGTGAACTTTAGTTACTTGGGTAAGATGAGATCTGCTGGGTTCCTATAATATAAAGTTACTATGTTTTCTCTTTTAAGGAAATAACTATTTTACAGATTCTTGTTAAAGACCCTGAGATTTTATAAATATCCCGTTTTCGTTTACCCTGTGCTTTTAGAATTCAATTCGTTCTTACTCGAAATGGTTTTTACTGTCATGATTGTTAAATGGCCTTTTTCTAATTCTAGCATATTCTTTTTACATTCTAAGTAGTAGTCACCCCATTACATTAATTTATTCACCCATTTAATTAGTAAATAATGATAAAAGTGATAATGAGTTGTTCTGAGAAACGTGTAGTAATTTCCTCATGATGAGAATTTCAGAATGTCCTGCACAAACTAGGACGGCCAGGAGGCCACAGGCCGTGTTCACACACATAGCTTATGTGGTCTGCTCATGGCTAGAGTGCTGGTAGGAAGCACATGATTCTTATTTATAATTTGTTTCTATCTAGGTGTACTCAGATTTTTATTTATTCAGTAGAGTTATATTCCATTGCTGTCATTTGTTCTGATACTCCATTTGGCATGTATTTGGGACTATTGGAACCTTTTTAGGTAGTTCCTCTGCCCTTGAGATTTTTTTTTTCTTTTTAAGAAGGGTCTTACTTGGTAATTCAGACTGGCTTTCAGCTCACAGTATTCCTGGCTGACTCAACTTTTACTTTCTATTCCTTGAAAGTAGCCATTTCTTCAAGGAATTCAGAGTTGTTTTGGTTTTGTTTTAGGCAAGGTCTATCTACATAGACCTGGCTGGACTCGAACTCACAGAGATACTCCTGCTTTTGCCTCCCCAGTGCTGAGATTAACGGTGTGCTATATCACGTCTGGTGGAACTACTATTTCTTTTAGGGAAGATTGGTATTTAGAAATCAAGCCCTGGGTCCTCTGTGTGCTCTACTCTTCCAAGGTATTATTGTATTTAGACTTGGGGAGAGAGAGAGGGAGGGAGGGTGTGTGTGTGTGTGTGTGTGTGTGTGTGTGTGTGTGTGTGTGTGTGTGTGTGTGTAGATAATCCATAGTTTGGATTATCTACGTGCATTCAGACACTAGGTCACTGTTGTTAGCTGTCTTTTAAAACTATGAGTTCATACTGATACTTTTTTAAAAAGATTTATTTTATTTTTTAAATGGGGGGGGCGTTGGATGTGCATGTGTGTGGTATCCGCCTTGTATGTGTAGTTGTCTGCAGAGGCTAGAGAAAAACATCAGATCCCCTGAGTTGAAGTTACAGGAAGTTGTGAGCTGTCCTGCATGGGTACTGGGAACCAAACTCAGGTCCTCTGCAAGAGCAGCAGGCCCTCTTACCTGCTGAGCCATCTCTCCAGTTCTCCCAGCCCCTATACTGGTACTTCTTAGAGAAGTTTTGACTTGCTGAAGATCATATAGGAGTTTGGATCATCATATGGATTTTCTTATAATCCTTACAAATACAAATTTTATCTCATGATGTTATACTAGACCTGGTATGTGATGACTAATAGATAAAAATGTGCTCTGGGGACAGACAGCTTACCTTTCAGTTCTGAAGTTATTCCTGACCACCCAATAGATGCTAGTGGTAAACTTCTCATTGAAGCTCTATTTAGCGCTAAAACACTTCCCTGAAGAGAATGTAAATGAGGTAATGTGTTCACTTTTTATTATTTTTAGTTTTTATACGTGTATGCACACATGTGTAGAATGTCGAGAGGACAGTGTTGGGAGTCACCTTCAACTTGAGCGCCAAGGGCACTCCTGTTTCTACCACTGCTCCATGTACTCTGGGCTTATTGGCCGTCCAGTTTCTAGGTGACTCTTCTGTTTCCTCCCATCTCACTGTAGTCGTGCTTCAGTTCTGATGTGGGTCTCTGCGTCCAGCTTTTTCTGTGGGTTCCAAGGCTCAAACTTGGCTTGTAGGCTTTAGTGGCTAGCTCCTTTTGGCTAAGCCATTAGCTTCTTTTTTTTTTTTTTTTAATTTTGTATAAAGGATTATCAGTAAATATTTTTTCCTTCTCTTCTTTCCTCCCATACCTATATTATTTTAATCCTTGCTTTTAATTGTTTCTTCAGCATTTGTTTTTTTTTCACATATTTCTCTTGAATGTAAGAAGCATTGTTATTTCTGATTTTATAACTGTCATTGTGCTTACTGCTTAATAGGCAGATGGTTGGTTGAAGCTAACACTTTTTGGTTTTCTTTTTTTATTTTTTCCTGAGACAGAGTTACTATTGCAGTTCTGGTTGTCCTGGAACTCACTCTGTAGATCAGGCTGACCTCGAACTCAGAGAGGTCTGCCTGCCTCACAGGTGTGTGCCACTGTGCCTGACTGAAACTAGAGCTTCTTAAGCCTTTCTTTTCCTTCCTTCCTTCCTTCCTCCTTCCTTCCTCCTTCCTTCCTTCTTTCCTTCCTTCCTTTTCTTCCTCCTTCCTTCCTTCCTTCCTTCCTTCCTTCCTTCCTCCTTCCTTCCTCCTTCCTTCCTTCCTTCCTTCCTTCCTTCCTCCTTCCTCCTTCCTTCCTTCCTTCCTTCCTTCCTTCCTTCCTCCTTCCTTCCTCCTTCCTTCCTTCCTTCCTTCCTCCTTCCTTCCTCCTTCCTTCCTTCCTTCCTTCTTTCCTTCCTTCCTTTTCTTCCTCCTTCCTTCCTTCCTTCCTTCCTTCCTTCCTTCCTTCCGGTGGGGTTTACAGTAAAATTATTTTTTTAAATATGTTTGAGTGTTTTGCCTGTGCACAAGTGTGCATGCGCATGTGTATGTGTGTGTACCATGGGCATGCCTGCTATCTGCAGAAGTCAGAAGAGGGTGCTGGAGCTAATGGAACTGGAGTTATGGATTGTTATGAGCCACCATGTGGGTACTGGGAACTGAACTTAGGTTCTTTGGAAGATTAGCAGGTGTTCTTAATTGCTGAGCTCTCTCTCCAGCCCAGCAGTGAGCTTTATTGATGGTACTTGAGAGTAGGACTCCCTAAGCCCCTCTACTTCTTCTGGGGTCTGGGATGGAAACTGAGGGAAGATGCCCAGTGCATTGGGGGTTGAGTTGGGACCCAGAAGCAGAGGATCTTTCTTTTCCTCTCGTGTTCTTGTTGGGATGGGTACTCTGGGGTTTCTAAGTCCTTGAAGGCCAGGTGGGCGCGATCCACCACTCTGTTGCCTACCTGAATTGGTTTTCATACCAGAAAATTAGCTTGACAGGGTGGTCATGAAGGGCAGTGACCTCAGCATCAAAGATGGAAGAGTGGGTATCACTATTAAAGATGCGGGAGATAACCTGGCATTTGATACAGCTCTGTGTGTCCTTTAGGGTGGCTTCTGATCTGTATTTCATACCTTCTTGATTTTGGGAGCTTTCTTCTTCAGGCAGCAGGCCAGACTCATGATGAATGTACTGAGGGTAGGAATCTGGAAGGCCATGTCCGTAAGCTCCCCCTTAGCTCTGATACAACCCTGTGTACAACCATGGCAACACTAGTAGTTGCAGAGCCACCCCACAGCCCCATGCTACAGTTTCCCAAAGTGCTGTTCATGGTCTTCTGGGAGGCAGCATTGCAATCAACTGATGAAGTCCTTCCATGATGCTGGAGTTGTCATGGATGACCTTGGCCCAGGGGTGAGGGTAGGGTAAACAGGCAGTGGTAAAGAAGGCACTGCTTATGATTTTAAGTGATTTGTTACTTCCCGTTCACATCTATCACAGGCTTGGGATCATCAGAATGGGCAGAGATGACAACGGTTTTGGCTCCACCCTTCAAGTGGGCCCTGGCCTTCTCTATAGTAGTGAATATACAGGTAGACTCTACAGGGTGTTTGTTACCAGCATCACTTCATGTGTTATTGATGGGATCTCTGTCCTGGAACATGGAGATGGCCTTCCCTTTGATGACGGGTTTCTTCTCATTGTGAGCTGTGACTATACTGTGGAACTTGCCATGGATGGAATCATATAGGAACATGTAAACCATGTAGTTGAAGTCAATGAATGGTCATTGATTGGGTCATTGAATGGGTCATTAACTTCTAAGAGATAAAAGTAGCTCTGGTAACCAGGTGCCCAGTACAGCCAAATATTACCTTCCGGTCTTCACCATCACGTATCAGGGATGTAGCTGGCACTGCATGAGAAGATATTGTTGTCTCTCAAACAGGGAGGAGCCAATAGCATCTTAGCCCTTTTCTCTTTGACTCCCAAGGTTTTTGCTCAAGTGTTAGTACTTAATGATAGTTCTAGAAATTTTTTCCCTGTGTTTCTATTTAGGTGCACCTGATTAATTTGCAGCTGACATTTCTGCAGTACAGTTTTAGAATAAGGAAAATGTCAGAGTATCTTGGAACCTCACTGCATTTTAACAAATTATTTTTAGCAAAGTGCACACCGAGCTGCCACGAGGGGCTTCATTCGGTATGGCTGGCGCTGGAGTTGGAGAACTGCGGTCTTTGTGACCATATTCAAGTAAGTTCTCAGTTGTGCAAGAGAGTATTCATCTTTGGGGGGAGGGGAGAGAGTGCAGTCTAGACTGTCGTCAGACTTGTCACTCCCTGGAGTTGCAGACCTGCGCCACCGTGCCAGTGTTCTTTAGGAGCGCATCCTTTGAGCAAGAGGCGTTATGAAACTGAACACACACATAAACTTACTCATAATGCCTTTTCTCTTAAAAATTCTCTTACATGTATGTGTGTGTCCGTGTCTGTGTGCAGATGCCTGTGCCATGGTGTGCGTGTGGCAGTCCAAGAACAACGTGTGACCCTGGGGACTGAAGCAGGTCAGGCTTGGCCGCAGGTGTCCTTACCCACAGAGTCGTGCCACTGACCCCATAGTGCCCTTTTCTTAATAACTCGTATGTGCATGAGAAATTGGTTCAGTATTAGTTCTGTATCCATGATAGAGCTCTACAACTAGGGTCAAAAACAGGCATAGGGTTCTTTGTTCTTTGATTTTTTTGAGATGATTATCTTGCTATGTAGCTTGGCTGTGTAGCCAAGGCTAGCCTCAAACTTGAAATCTTCTTACCCTCCCAAATCCTGAGATTACAGTGTGCTGCCATGCCAGGACTAGAATCAAAGTTTTGAAGAAAGGACAATTCTGCGGACCCCTTCTTTCTAAGTTACTATTTCTGAATGAGTATTTGTTTTAGGTATTTGATTCTTTTGTTTCATTCTTCAGCAGCTTTACCTAAAAACCTCTAGGCATATTAGTCTAGAACACGCCAAAGGGGCCCAGACTAGGACAAGGGTTTAAAATACAGGAACTTTTGCTGTTGTTTCTGGGTTCTGTTTTTGTTTTTAAGACAGGGTCTCATGCAGCCCAGTCTGAATGTGTAGCTGAGGATGACTTTGGATTTCTGATTCTCCTGCCTCCTAATCCCCAATTCTGGGGTCAGAGATATGAACTACCATGCCTACCTGGTGTGGTGCAGGAATTGAACCCATACTTTGTGCATGGTAGGCAAGCACTCTGCCAACTGAGCTACCTCTTTCGTCTTAATAGGGAGTTTTACAACTATCATTTCAATGAAATAGCAGTTAAGAAGGTGAATGGCGTGTACTTTTAATAAAATGTTTTGTTTTTCCTCCCTTCTTCTCAGCACAGTGAACACTGGACTAACAGTGTATCGAAATAAAAATTCCTTGAGCCATTTTGTCATTGCTGGAGGTAAGGTGTTTTATTCTTGTTCATATTTTAATTTCATGTATGGTTTAGAATATAAAGGATTTATGAATCAGAACTGTGAAATTTTTTGATTGACTTCACACTATATCCTTTTCAATATTCATAGAAAATATGCTTACAAATAGCCTCATAGTTGACCATTGGTAGTTATTAAAGCAGACACGATCTTTGCTTTCATTAAATTTTACCCATGAGGATGGGCAAAAACAAACAAACAAACAAAAAAAAAAACCCCAGCTCCTATGGCAAAAAGTAGCAAATAATGGGACATGGACAACAGGTCATTGAGTCTTTCAGATCATTTAAACTGACACCTGCAGGTTGGGGAGGAGCAAAGTGTAGGATAGTGGGATAGAGGAGCGTCAGGAGGAAGTCACCGGAGATGTCCTGCTGAAGCAGGCTGATGTTTCAAGCACAGAGAAGGGAAGTAGCTTGAGGGGAGACGGGTGTGAAGAAGAAAGGATCAGACTTTCTCGTGATAAGAGTTTGGTTTTGTTTAAAGCTCTTTTCCTCTCGTGGTGACACACCACTTAAAACGAGCATTAAAAATAGAGCAGAGGAGCCATGTGTGGTGACAGGTGCCTATCATCCTTGCACTTTGCACCCTCTGGAAGAGAGCGCAGGAAATTCCACATCAGTCAGGGACTTCTAACCTAGCTACCCTAAGGTTCTGATCCATTTGGGGTGAGCCACAGACTAGCAAACCAGGCTGTATTTTAATGGAACTATTGAGGAGACAATAAATCCAGAGGTAGCTGCTTGAGAAGCTGAGACAGGAGAATCATTTGAGGCCACAAGTTCAAGGACAACCCAGGCAGCATGTAAAGCCTCTGTATCTTTAAAAAAAAAAGAATAAAAACAAATAGAGAGGGTAATAATGGTGATCTGTGTGTGCTCAGGAGAGACTAGTATGGGCCTTAGAAGCTATTTTTCTTTGGTCGTATGTGAGTTCTTGTGGACACAGAGTGAAAGCTAGAAAAGATAATGCAAACTGAAGTTTAAATGCATTTGCTAAACACAGACAGGTTTGTTGGCCAAGCTTTAATTACAACTTACAAGGAATTGTTGACTGACTCTTCTCAGGAAGCCAGACATAAAAATAAGAACTCAGAACAGACATCAGTGGCTGTGCTCTTCAGGAAAACACATAGATTTGATCTAGGCAAATCACTGCCTAAATGCAGAACCTCAGCATGGGAGGTTCAACTCAGAGCTGCTGAAATGTCTTGCTTTATGAGTCGGTTTTCGAGCTGTAAGTTGTAGCACGTGCTCATAACCCCAGCCCTTGGGAGATGGAGGTGAGAAGATCAGAAAATCAGACTCATTCTTGTCTATGTAGAGAGCTTGAGGCTAGACTGGGCCACGTGAACCTTTGTCTCAAAAAGAAAAAGTTCATTTTCTCTCTCCCTTTTTTGTTTTGTTTTGTTTTTGTTTTTTGTGTTTTTGAGACAGAGTTTTTCTGTGAAACAGTCCTGGCTGTCCTAGAACTCACTTTGTAGACCAGGCTGGTCTCGAACTCACAGAGATCTGCCTGCGCCTGCCTCCCGAGTTCTGGGATTAAAGATGTGCACCATGCAACCCAGCAAAATGTTCATTTTCAACAGTAATAGCAACAAGACATGGAAAAATATGGGGTGGGGTGGAAATTACTAACAGGTAGAAGGGAACTACATGTTGGAAAGAGCTGACAAAAGAACCCAAATAATGTCAAATCAAAATGTAATGATGAAGATAGGAAATTTTAAAGTAATCAGATCGAAATAGCTGGTGTTGGTAATGAAGTACTGGAAATTAAAAGTTCACTGGACGACTAGGTATAGGACTCAGAGGATAAAACCACTTTCCATGTAAATGTAAGGAACTAAATTCAAATCCTCAGAACCGATGTTAGAGCCAGATACACAGCCCAAGTATCTGTGATTCCAACACTACTACTGGGAGATGGGATACAGAGATGAGAGCATCCTTAGACTCTTTGGGGCCCCGCCAGCCTACTGTAAGCTGTGGAAAGACAGCATAAGTGGAGAATGAGGACCCATGACCTGAACTTCTCCTTTGAGCTTTACATACATGCTATGGTACATATGTACGCACATACATGCATACATGTGCACACCTACACCAACACACAAATGTGCAGTTCTATGTCTTTAAAAGTATTTTTAAATTTTTACTGGAGAACTGAACCATAGATTTAAGAGAGCAGAGGAAAGAATCAACCAGGCATGGTGGCTCACCCTGTAATCTCATACACTGGACAGCGAAGACAGGAGGAATACCTCAAGTTTGAGTACAGTGTGGGCTGTAGAGTAAGACTGTGTATGAAAAAAAATTTGTTTTTGCTTTTGTTGCTTTTTTTTTTTTCTCTGTGTAGCCCTGGTTGTCCTGGAATTCATTCTGTAGACAAGACTGGCCTCTAACTCAGAGATCTGTCTGCCTCTGCCTCCCGAGTGCTGGGATTAGTGCGTGCCACCACCACCTGGCTAAAAAAAGTTTAGCCAGGTGGAGGAACAGAGTTGAATGAGCTTGAAGCTAGATCAGTATAGATCATTTCCTCTGAAAGATAGGATCTTAGGAGTGAGGAAAATGCACTGGGTGTACTAAAGTGTAATGAAAATACTAGATGGGGGAAAAGGGAGAGAAGGCAGGTAAAATACTTGGGGAAAAGAAACACAATAGCCTCTCCAGATTTGAATGTGTTCATCTGTTCATCTAAGAAGTTCAGCAAACTCCAAGAAAAAATAACCACGGATATTCACACCTTGGCAGTTTATACCTAAACTGGCTTGTTTTGTTTTGGTTTTTAACTGACAGTTGACTTTTATGACTAAGAAAGCTCCATATTGCTGCATGGTGGTGGCACAGATCTTTAATCCCAGCATTCAGGAGGCAGATAGAGGCAGATCTCTGTGCATACCAGGACAGTCAAGGCTGCACAGAGAAACTCTGTCTTGAAAAACCAAAAAAAGAAAAAGAAAAGTTTCTTCTCCTCAGTTAGAAAAATCCCTCTTGATCCTGTCAGGGACACACTTATAAGACTGTGCCCTGTCAATGTGCTTATCTGTTTTGCACAGTCTCATAAGGACCATATACTTTAGCATAAACACCTGAAGTCTGCCTGGTGCATACTGTGTGCAGATTTAGATGCTTTCCAACTTCTTAGTATAAGCTAAACAGCCTATGGCCAGGGCTTGGAGCAGCCTAGGCTTGTTAGGGGCTGTACTATTAGAAAGCCTATGATGATCTGTTAAACACTGAACTATTTTAAGTGCCTCTGCATACCACAAAAACTAAACTGGCCTTTTCATCTCAGTTTTTAAGTGAAAAGCAATCAAATAAAAGCTATAGTTGTTTTTGTTTTAATAGAGAACTTGATAAACTATGTAACATCTGTCTAAAATGCAGATTCTATGAGCATAGCAAAACATTTCCCTAAAGAATTAGTGAATCTTTCCATGTAAAATCCAAACGTGAATAAAAAAGCAATATATAGCATACTGGGGTTATTTGTAGAGCTATTGGACAGACTTCAAAGAATTAGAAATAAAGACTAAGTGTACGGGTCTATCTAAACCAAAGGTGATATACTAGATCCATGAAGAGAGGATTGACAGTTCATGGGCTTAATAACAGTTATTAACCGTGTGGAAAGAAATCAAATTGCAACAGTATTTAATATAATGAAATATAAGATTCATTAAAATACTTAAGTAAAAATTGATGAAAGGTTAGGGGGAAATACAGCTGCATATGTATTAGCTTTCTGAGTAGGGAGATATATAAATATATGTTTGTTTATGTGTATGTTTTAAAGCATAAAAATTAAGTTATAGGAAATTATGAATAGCTTTGATCAGCATAAACTACTACAGAAGACATTAAATGTGAAATGATCCCTGAGTAATAATGTGTTCAGATAGTACTCAATAAAAACTCCTATATATCAAAAAGAAAGGATATCTTAATTGGAGATGAAATAACAACAAAAAAGACTTAACTGACATAAATAACACAGGTGACTACTCACCTTTCTCTATAGTTGAGAGAAATGTAATTTAACTTAGCTGCCATTTTTAAAGCCTGTGGAATTGGGGCTCGTCAACTCAGAATGTAGAAGATCCATATGTGGTTATATATATCTTTAACTTGAGCTCTTGAGAGCCAGAGACAAGAGGATCACAAATCCTAGCTGCATAGTGAGTTCCAGTCCAGTCTGTGCTATACAAGGTCCTCATTTCCCCTTTCTCAAAGAAAAAGGAAAAAAGAATGGAGGGGAGTGTACAACTGCATATTTTTAATTGGAGGTAACTGTGTGTACCTTTTTTGAATAGCAGCATAGTAATTTAAGTTCAAAGTCTTAAAAATGTTCATACCTTGGTGTATTCATCAGGGTTTTCTAGGGGTAACAGAACTTACAGAATGAACCTCTCTTACATAGAAAGAGGATTTGCTGTGGTCCAGCTAGTCCAACAGTGGCTGCCTATGAACAGTAGTGGCTCAGTCCGTGGGGCTAGCTGTCTCACCTGGTCTGCAGTGCGCGCCAGAGTCTGAACAAGCGGGCTCTGATGCCAGTGGACGCGCTAGCCAAGCAAGAGCAGAGGTTCCCTTCTTCTGTGCTTATGGGGTTTCCAGCAGAGGATGTAAGATTCAGATTAGAAGTGCATCTTCCTATTTCAGGTTAAGCAAAAAGCCCTCACAGGTGTGCCCCTCAAATTTTGGACTTTAGTTAATTCCAGATCTAATCAAGCTGACAAGCAAGAGCAGCCACCACACCTTGGGGCTGGAGAGATGACTCAGCAGTTAACAGTGGGTATGCTGGTCACACCCCTCCCAAACTCACATTCTGAAATTAAAATTTTCTTTAAAATAAAAATGTTCATACCCCTTATCCCAAAATTTCATTTCTGTGAGTTCAAGTGTATAAAGATTTATGCACAAGAGTGCCTTTATTTAAAACATTTACAAATAGAAAACTGGTGTTAAGATAAAAATCTGTAGAATGTCCGAATGTCCATGCAATCCTGTAATAGAATCATGTAGGAAACTTTAATATTAAAGCTGAATTTTTTTTTTTTGAGACAGTTTCTCTGTGTAACAGCCCTGACTATCCTGGAACTAGCTCTTGTAGACCAGGCTGGCCTCGAACTCACAGAGATCCGCCTCCTGAGTGCTGGGATTAAAGGTATGCACCACCACCATCAGACCGAAATTGAAAATTTAATGATAATGTAATTTAATAATATATTCAGAAAATTAAAAGTTAAATATATATAAATAACATGGCCCTATTTTGTTTCTTAGTATTTTGTTTGGAAGACTAGCTGTTTCTGCGTAATGAGATTAAAAGTGGTTTTTATTCTTGTTAATTTAGAAAATTTTAAATGAAAATATAATAGTTAAATAGAAATAAAAACCTCAGATAAATACCTGAAAATTTTTGCCATCTAAGATGTCCTTAGTTGTATAGTGCATAATGAAGGGGAAAATAGATGGAATGTGTATATCCCAGTTGGTAGAATGCTGGCTTAGCATGCATGGAGCACTGGGTTTATTCCTCAGCACCACATAGTGGTGGTGCATCGCTATAATCTCAGCACCCAGAAAGTAGAGGCCTGAAGTTCAAGGTCATTCTCAACTCCCTGCTGAGTTACATGAGACCCTGTTTTTAGAAAGGAAGATTAAACGAGTGTCCTAGAAATGAAGTTGTAGTGAAAAGAGGTGCATGTACCCCCTTTGTCGGTCACCAGGTGGCACCCGATACTACCCATGCTAAATGCTGCCTCTGCAGGTCTGCGTGCACACAGTGCAGCCAGTGTGCAGATGGGTGAGGCTGGGAGTAGGCGTAACCTTCTGGGGTCAGTGAAGGGGTTTGTTGTTGTTGCTGTCTCTTCATTTTGGACCAAGTTGCCTCAAAGAAGAAAGACATGGGAGAGGTGGGAGCTGTGGGAGAAGGTGAAATGAACTGTTGACTTTTAAGAGAAAATGGGCAAAAAAAAAAAAGTGAAGTAGAATGGTCGTAGAGCCATAGGAGAGATAGAGGGATTTTTTTTTTTTTTTTTTTTTTTTTTTTTTTTTTGGTGGTGGTTTTTTGGTTTTTGTTTTTTAATACTATTTCTCTGTGTAGCTCTCTCTGACTGTCCTGGAACTCACTCTGGAGACCAGGCTGGCCTTGAACTCAGAGATCCACTTACCTCTGCTTCCCAAGTGCTGAGATTAAAGGCATGTGCCACCACCACCCGCTAACACCGAGGATATTTAAAATTTAAAATATTTACAAAATATTTTCTTTCTTTGTCTGTGGAGTGAACAGAAAGTTACCTTCCTGGATGTCATTACACTGTTCATGGTGGGTTCAGAAAGTTCATCTAGAGGTCTTTGTTCTTGCTGTAAAAGAATAGAAGTCTAGCATTTAAAGATGGTTTAATATTGCCTTTTTTTTTTTCCTTTTAAATAGCTGTCACAGGAGGTCTTTTCAGAGTGAACTTAGGTATTCGAGGCCTGGTGGCTGGTGGTATAATTGGAGCTTTGTTAGGGTAAGTCTTCACATGGTGTAGTCTAAATGGGTTGTCTACTAAAGGTGTCTATTATAAAGAACAAATTTAGTCTTCACAGTCTTTAAACAGTGTATGTCCTGTATTGACAATGGCTGTGACTGTTCAGTTCCTTATTGTGGGGAGGGGGGCTATGAGAGGTTTATTATTTATGTATACATGTGTATGTCCCCAAGGAGTGTTGGGTCCTTTGGACTTGTAGTTCCAGGCAGTTGTAAGCTGCCTGATATGGGTGCTAGGAATAAAACTCAGGTCCTCTACAAGAACAATGTACATTCTTTATCGCTGAACCATATCTCCAGCTCTGACTGTCCACTTGATTTATTTATAATCATCACTGTATAATTAAAACAGTAGTAACAGTACTGTGGAGTTAAATAGCATGTATATTCAAGATTCCTTTTCACTGGGTAGAATATGTTTAAACATCACCAGTTCCTGAAATTACTTATAATTTGAACAAAAACATTCATAAGGAGCAAGAAAAATGAACAGAAAATTGTTCACATAGGATGTATGTTTTGTAATGTTTTTAAATTGTATTTGTTTTGTTTAACCAGATACATATTTAAAGTTTTCTTCCCTAGCTAAAATGCTAAAAAATTGAACAATTTCAAACCTACAGAAAAATTGGATTAATGAATATATTAAGACCCTATGAGCTGGGTGGTGGTGGTGCATGCCAGAGGCAGGTGGATCTTTGTGAGTTCGAGGCCAGACTGGTCTATAGAGTGAGTTCCAGGGCAGGCTCCAAAGCTACAAAGAAACTCTGTCTCCAAAAACAAAAACAAACAAACAAAAAAGACTCTACAAAGGTGATACATGTCTTTAATTCCAGCACTTGGGAGGCAGAGGCAGGCAAATCTCTGAGTTCAAGACCAGCCTAGTTGACAAAGCAAGTTCCAAGACAACCAGGGCTACACAGAAAATCCTGTCTCGAAAAACAAAGGGGTGGGGGTAGGACGGGGACAACACACACCTTATATAAAGACCCATATCAGGACTGGGAATGTAGTTCAATAACAGCATTTACCCAGTATGCACAAGGCTAAGTTCAATTCCTAGTACTATTCAAAAATCAAACAGCAACAAAACTCAAAGACTGCACGTGGTTTTTACTTGAATTCACCAATTGCTAACATTTCCATATTTGTTATTTAGACCTCTGTATATGTATGAGGTACGTTCATTCTTCCTTTCTTTCCTTTTTTGGTTAACTATTTGAGATTTTAGAAATGCTTACCGCTAAATGTGTCAGCATGCATCGCCTGCGGTAAACTTGTGGTACAGGTACTGCAGTAAGCGTGTTCCAGCTCATCCGTGAAAGGAAGTCTGGATCCAACGTCCTTCAGCCTCCACAGCAGCACCCAGAGTGGTTCTCCCACAGTTTGCTTTGTTTATTCTTTTTGTTGTTGTTGTTGTTTTCCAAGACAACATTTCTTTGTGTATCTCTGGCTGTCCTGGAACTCATTCTGTAGACCAGGCTGGCCTCGAACTCACAGAGATTTGCCTGTTTCTACCTCATGAGTGCTGGGATTAAAGGCGTGCAGCACCATCACCCAGCTGATTATTCTTGCTTTAGATTTGGGTTAAGTGTTTTTGTCAGGGATGCTGTGTAGGTGCAGTGTGCCCTTGTGTGCATCACACACCCATTATAATAATGTTAACTTTAGATGTTTGGTATATTGGTTGTAGTCTGTGTTGGCAAGGATGGGAGTGAAAGGAATCTGCATGCGCTGTTGGCAGGAGTGTAAAGTGATACAGATAATATCACAGTCAGTGTGGAGTTGCCTTAAAAAAGCCAAAGCGGTGTTTTGTGTGGTGGCACACACGTGTTAGTCCCAGCTCTTAGAATATAAAGATGAGCATTCAAGGTGATCTTTGGCTACATGTCCAGCTTGGGCTACATGAGAACTTGTCTCAAAAAATAACAGTAAACCAAAACCAAAATGAACTGTAAAGCTAAAACTATTACGTGATTGAGCTATACCACTCCCTGGTACATACCCGGATGAGTCTGAGCCAAAGTGTATATAGGTCTGTGATGTGTGCTTCCTCACCGGGGCTGTAAGCCACACACTCCCTTTCTGTTCCTAGAGGCCACCTGGGTCTTTCTCACGCCGTCCGTGTTTGGAATAGCAGTGCCTCTCCCCACACTTCAGATTGTCGGCTTTTGTCCAATCGAGGGAGCTACAACGATTGTTTTTCTTTGTTGTTCAGCCCAGGAGGGAAATGGCCTCAGTTTGTTTTTCTGTTTGAAAGAGGTGTTTCACTTGTCAAATGCTTCTGTATCTGACAGCCAGCTCTGCTGTTGATGGGCAGGGACTGTCCTGTGTCAGGTGGGCTAATGACTTTCTCCTTGAACTTCCTGTTTTCCCTCAGCACGCCCATGGGAAGCCTGTTGATGGCACTGCAGGCTTACTGTGATGAGACAGTCCAGGAGAGAAGGCAGAAGGACCAGAAGGCATTTCGTGAGCAGAAGCTGGAAGAGTGGTAAGGAGCATGAAGACTGCTGGTCTGACTTCCTAGCACAGCCCACATTATGACACAGGGGCTCTCCCAGCTACCACGCAGTTCAAAGAAGATGGTGGGCCAAGTCTTCCGCTCTCTTCATTTGTATTGTCTTTTAATTCTGTTTCATCAAGGGATTGGAAAAATGAAAGACCCCAATTTTATTTTTAGTCTGATCAGGATCTTGCTTTAGGTCTGTCTGTCTTTCCTTCCTCCTTTTCCTCCTTTTTCTTCTGTGACTCAGTGGGTTTAATTACCGTTACTACAAGAACGTTGGTGCGTAGTTGTCTGCAGGAGCATGGCCAACTTGCATGTGGCTGTGTTGGAGAAAGCATCTTCTGCTTCCCCAGTAAACATGAACTTCCTATAAATAAATACGCAGGGATGGGCAGGGCCTCCTGAACCCCATGCTGGCCCATGAAGGAATGCTGACAGGCCCGCCTTGTGCAAGTCTTATGCAGGTAATTATAGCTCCTCTGAGGTCACAAGACTGTGGCCAGTCCATGCCTGGAAGACAGTGTTCACCACATTCTAGTTCCTCCAGCCCTTAACCCTCTGGCCTCCTCTGAAATATTCCCCTACAGGGGAAAATGCAGATAGATACTTCTATTTTTAAGATGTCAGGGAGCTGAGGCAGGGTG
This sequence comes from Ondatra zibethicus, assembly GCA_004026605.1. Classification (NCBI taxonomy): domain Eukaryota; kingdom Metazoa; phylum Chordata; class Mammalia; order Rodentia; family Cricetidae; genus Ondatra; species Ondatra zibethicus. Next base: position 255,835 of record PVIU01000890.1, read on the forward strand.
ATTGCCTTGGTCAGCTTGGTTTATGTAGTATTACTTGCTTTCTCTCTCTCTCTCTCTCTCTCACACACACACACAGAGAGAGAGAGAGAGAGAGAGAGAGAGAGAGAGAGAGAATGTTATATGCTATGTGTCCATATTTAAAATTTTACTTCTTGATTTAGATGAAGAAATGAGGTAGATAAAATAGTTGTTTGTGGATGGGATGCCACTGTGGGCTATGAAAATGTTTGCTTCTTCTGTCTCATCATTTTCATATGCTACGATATTTGTTTTTCAGTGCTGGAGACTTTCTCAATGCTAAATAAGTACTCTAAACAAGTACACCGAACCAAATCTCCAGTATCTCACCACGTTGCCCAGACTGGCCTCTGAACTTGTGGTCAAAGCTGGGCTTGCAGCTGTACCAACAGGCCTGGTTCAGTCATCTCCATTTGTAGGCTAAGAGGGTGAGCCTGAGACTCACCCTGTGCAGGCTCCTGGCCGCTGCCGCCTAGCTCTCCTGAGTGTGGGTGCTCACCGCGGGTCAGCTCCTGGCCGCTGCCGCCTAGCTCTCCTGAGTGTGGGTGCTCACCACGGGTCAGCTCCTGGCCGCTGCCGACTAGCACTCGTGAGTGTGGGTGCTCACCGCGGGTCAGCTCCTGGCCGTCTGAGATGAGAGCT